>NC_051169.1:94422691-94697691 GCF_013339725.1 Rhipicephalus microplus
GGCTGCTGCGCGGGTTGTGCCTGGGTGCGCCAGGAAGGAGTGCCTACCTCAGTCTCATAGATAGTCGCCGTAGGTGGCCTATGGTTGGTGGGGCATGGACGAAGCAGACCGGCGGGCGCGTTGAAAACTCTTGCACTCGGCTTCCTTGGCTCGCGTCACGTCGGTGTTACCCGCGCGCCGTCTGCATTCTCGAACGTGATCGGACGCATGTACAGACGGACGGACACACGCGCGGATGGACAGATAGACAGACGGACGGATGTACAGATGGACGGACGCATAGATGGATGGATGCACGAACGGACGCATGGGTGGACGCCCGGACGGACGGACCAACACACGAACGGACGGACAGAAGCACAGATGAATGTACATACGCTTCGCTCCACTCATCATCATTCACCCCATGGATATGCTATGATTGTTTTTTTCGAAATCATGCTGCATGGTAATGGGGCCGCCTTCTATGCACTGTCTACACAACCGGTTTCTGTCGTATAAACAATACCCCTAAGGACATAATCCAATACTTGGTTCCATGCATGCCTGCCTGTGTAAATATAGCAAATCTCGCTACGGGCCACTCCCATGACGGTGGGGTTCGTCGCGTGCAGGCGCCACCACATAGCAGCCACTAACACGAGGCGCACGCCGAGTTGTGTGAGCACGCGTGATACTCTAAAAAGCGTTAAACGTGTGGCGCCACGTGGGAGAGCCGGGTGGCTCGTAAATTTGGGGTATTAAGCCAATTGCATCTGGCGCACGCCGCTGCTGTGTGCCAGCGATAAACTGGCGCAAACAGCATAAAAAAAAAAAAAAACGATGGGGGAAAACTTGCACCGTCAAGTCGCAGCGGCCGCATCCATCGCGTAGCGCTGCAGAATAACGGACTGTGGTATTTCTGGAAATCCGCCACTGTTCTCCCTGCCTCCGATCTCAGGTTTTACGTCCCAAAAGCGCGGCATGATTATGAGGGCCGCTGTAGTAGACGGTCCCGAAAATTTTGACGATCCGGTGTCCTTTAACGTGATCCGACATCGCACAGTACTCTGGACCTCTGCCATTTCGCCGCAATCGAAATGCGACCGCTGCAGCCGGGATCGAACCCGTGACCTCCGGCTCAGCAGCCAAGTAACTTAGCCCCTTTTTCACCGTGGCGGACATTAGAGAGTTTCAGTACTGCGGAATGGTGCTGCGTACGCATCACGCAAGCGCCTTGCGTTACGTGGCGTCGTTTGCCACTAATCGGCGTTTAGTACGCCGTAGTACCCGCGTACGTAACGAGCGTGAAGCGTGTTGCGCCATCTGGTAGATCAAAATAGAAGCGCGTGTTGTTGACAGCCAATGTGAGCCAATCCAAGTGTTATAGCCAGATTATGACCATATTTTAAGCCATAGAGCCGGTCGGTGCTTGCCTTCGATGCCGCCATTTTGCAAAACGAAGTCTCGCGCTGTCGCGAACTTGTTCGAGAGCGGCGCGATCAGCTCATACGTACGCACGCACGCATCTCATGCGTGCGTACGTAGCGGCTGCGTACGTAATGCGATACGTGCGCGTTGCGGTCTGCGCATGCGCACTACGCAGGACGTGGCGTCCTTACGTACGCAACGCCGCCACGTATGCAGCGTACGCAGTACTAAAACTCTCTATTGCTTTGACGAATTACTGCACGTTATGCTCTGACACGCATTCTCTGGTTCCGATCGAGTGAGTGCTCCGCGTTGCTGCGATCCAAGTCACCACGCTGGTGGCGCCCAGCCGAATGTATCCTGAGTAAGATGAAAAGAAGTGAGACTTCTTATCAGAGAGTAAAGATGAGGGGAGGGGGGTGAATAGATTGCGGCCTTGGACAAACAATACAGTTGCAACGGCGCAAAACGCACACGCCGTAATACAAGACATGTCAAAGGCCTGGTTTTTTGAACGTGTTTTGGTTGCGCGTGTGCGGTTGGTTCCGATTGCTATTTAATTTTTAGAAGCGCGGAGAGAAAGAAGCAAAAAACGAGAAATAGAAAGAGCATTTGCTTTGCAGATGGAATTTCATTCCCCAAAGCAGAAGCGAGTCATGCCGCAGAGACAGCGCGGCGGATGCTATAGCGCGGCCAAGGTCGCGGGTCCGATTCCCGGCGTCGTCTTGGCGGCGGCCGCATTTCGACAGGAGCGATTTCTCAACGCGCTGAAAAGTAGCGGGCTAAACCTGCTCGCATCGATCGAAGTTACCCTTCTCCTCGTATTTTTTTTATTTCATTCAATCGAACTGACGGACACGCACCACTCGGTCTCTCCAACTTCCATTATTCGTATTCAGAATGAATATCCGGTCAGGGATATTCGCAGCGAAAAGAGCAACAGTATTGCGATGTTGCGTCAGAATCGAGAAAACCGAGATGTATAATTTAGTTTTTGCACGGAGCCAGCAGCCGCACCGTATAAAGTTAAACTGAATAAAACGATAATTGTATTAGCTAAGCGTCAGTACTCGTGCATCACGTAGCGCAAGAAAATTTGACACAGGAGAGGGAGTGCTTGTCCTGTGTCACTCCCTTGTCCTGCGTCATATTTTTTGCGCTACGCGATAAGTCACCTGTTACTAACAGGCCCGACATCATAGTCTTGTCAAGCATCAGTGCTTCTGAGCAATTGTGAAGTGCTGTTTTCGAATGGGATGGAGGGGGGGGGGGGGAACCATCGCTAACTCACATGGCTTGGTGTCGTTGATAGTCTTTGCCACACCTGTTACGTTTGTGTGCGTGTGTACAAAACATTTCTTTTCCAACTCGCCCAACTTTCAACTTTACTGAGCGTCGTAAAGTGTCCTCATAATTTAGCGTTCATTTATCGTACCTGCACGTGTGTTTGAAACTGCTACTAAA
This sequence comes from Rhipicephalus microplus, assembly GCF_013339725.1. Lineage (NCBI taxonomy): Eukaryota > Metazoa > Arthropoda > Arachnida > Ixodida > Ixodidae > Rhipicephalus > Rhipicephalus microplus. The sequence goes on from NC_051169.1 coordinate 94,425,566, forward strand.
TCTACGCCCCAACGTAACATGAAAGCATGAAGCATGCGTTTTGGTTTCTCTAATTTTCACTGCCCTGTGATAAGCGCAAGGACGCCTTTTTTAAAGGTGAAAGCCTTTAATGGGTCGTACTCGCGTCCGTCTCACCTTCCGTGGGCTGGAACGGTACCAGCTGTGGCTTCTTCCCCGTACACTCTCAGCAAACACGTGATTGCAGAGAGAGTGTAAAAATAATGATATCTGAAAGGCATGACAAAGTCAGTCGAACGGCCACGGGGTTTCGCCGATTTCTTCAATTTTTGCGTTCAGGACAAGCTGCACTCAAGAGAAGGAGTTTTAGACGGGTCCGGGCAGCTGGACTTTCTCCTGGTGTCCATTGACGACTGTTCTACTGAAGTTTTTTATCGCTCTCTCTCTCTCTCTCTCTCTCTCTCTTCTTTGTCAAGACTGGCATTTAGACGAACACTCGTCATCGTCATCTCGTGCATTCTTAGGCATTATATTAATTCGGGGATCATTGATTCGAGTTGTCGAACATGTGCCCCACCAGGAGGGCCACTCCTTACCGCTGCGGCTGTGTACGTGAACGGCGATGCGACGGAAGAAGCAGGCGCCGATCACATATGTTGACTGAAGCTTTCAGCCATACGCTTGTCTGCATGATTTTTCGGTCCAAGCCATTCGAGGTTGTACGATGCGGCTAACGTTTACAAAATCGAGTCATCACGATGCACTCACACCCCCGGTAACTAGCGTGAGCTTGCTTTTACACCGTCCTTGACATCCATCTGGTTAAAAAAAAAAAAAAAGGTCCACTGCAGTATATTATGACGTTCACGTGAGCCTTCGGTGTTAGGTGAATGCGACGCTTTCCCTTGACAGAATTGCGGAAATGGAGCCTCTCATCGTACGCGGTATCATCAAAAAACTACAATAAAAAATAACAGCATATCCACGGACTGATTGATGAGGAAGGTGAAGCGTCCGTCAGTCCATTAGTGCTTCCGTCCGTCCGTGCGTCCATGTTTCCATTCATGAGGCGTCCGCCCGTGCATCGGTCCACCCGTCCGTGTGTCCATTCGTGCGTCTGTCCATGCGTCCGTGTGTCCATCCTGCCCCCCTCCGTCCGTGCGTCTGTCCTTGTGATCATCCGCCCGTCCGTCGATGCATCCGTCTGTCCGCCCTTAGGTGACAACTTCAAGTACCGCCATCTCGCATCTTTTCATCACATACTAATGATATAATCCTGTCCTTCCGCTTAATTTTTCCTCCTCCTTCTCCTCATCATATGGAAGTACCGCCATCCAGCGGTCATACATACATACATACATACATACATACATACATACATACATACATACATACATACATACATACATACATACATACATACATACATACATACATACATACATACATACATCGTGGACGCACGACCCACGGCACAAACAGCTTCGCCCCTAAAAGGAATCTAATTCCTCGATTCACGGCTGTCGCCTCCGACGGGGCAGATCCATTGGCGGGGACGGTTTTGACCTCCCTCGCCGGCTCGACCTGCCCGGCCGCCCGGTCTGTCAGTTGGCGTTTCGCTCTCCCACATGACTCGCGTGCACGGACAATTTGTTGCACTTGGGAGATCGATGTTACCTCGCGAGATAGAGATGATGGTTATTGGAGGGCACAGGAGTGGGAGGAGGAAGGAACATCCAGAGCAAACAAACTGCGCTTTCCGCCCTGATGTGCCCGCCGCGAGTGTCTCCCGAAGGATGAGGTGCCGCGCGCGTATTCGAGGCCAAACGTGTTTCGTGTCCTTTACTTGTTTCTTTAGTGAGGGGGGAGGTAGGCAGAGGGATGAGGGGAGGCGATTGCGCAGTAGATTTTGTACGCAGTAAAGGAGGACCCGTTTCGCGGACTCGCGCGTGCCGTTGTTCTGGCTGGCACAAACGTCTCAAATTAGCTCCCCCGTGTTCTGATTGTTACGGCTGGTTTGGATGGAGTTTTTGTGTGCGATTGTGAAGAAAAACGGATATGGGGGGGGGGGGGAAGCTGTATATAATGTTCATGGGGGCAAGAGCTGTTGCGAATAGATAGGGAAGGAATCGCTCCGATGTCCGTTCTTTCTTTCTTTTTTTCTTTCTCTCTTTCTTTATTTCTTTCTTTTTTTTTCTTTCTAACTAGACATTTCTTTCGACATCCACCTAAAGTTCAACGTGCCCCAAAGTGTCACCATGTGTGGCGGCGGTGACGTTTCGGACGTGCCCCTTTGCTCTCCTTCTCCCCACCGTACGAAGAGCCAATTTGTCTCTCTCCCCGGAAGCACCCGCATCGCCGTATACATAAAAGAGTCGCGTCGTGAATTCAAGATGACACAATACCGCATGCTATGTAGTTAATGCCCCGTGATGCAGCGAAGCACTTCGTCTAAACAACGTGGCCTCAAGCACGTGCGCCATGTGCTATTGTGAAGGCGTGCCTGCTAGCCGCTTGAATTAGGGCTCCTTGAAGGCGTTATGGCGAAATACGACCGAGTAGCAACAAAATGAGCGGCATAAATATTTTCCCCACAAGTGTATAAGGTACATCGGTCGCACAAGCACTTATTCATTTAGTCGTTCTTTTTAGATCGTGAGAATTGCTGACGCCTAGATCTGCAAAACTTTCACGGAACAAGTATAAATTAACTAAAGACACGCGTTTACCGGTCTTTGGATTTCCTATCCCAGAGTTCCTCACAAGGCACGCGGACATCGTTACGTTCCCGAAGGGGGCACGTTTATCCTTAGCGGAAGAAATACGCGTGCTGATGTTTCACTCATATCGTTCACGTGTATTTGCCTTCTCTCTCTCTCTCTCTCTCTCTCTCTCTCTCTCTCTCTCTCTCTCTCTCTCTCTCTCTCTTTCCTTATTCCTTTCACTCAGTTTGTCATGGCGTGTTACTCCAGTAGGCAGTAAAGAAGCGAAGAGCTCCTAGCTGGCTACTCCGCAAGAACAATTCAATCTTCAGTGTGATAACGTGGCTTTGTTTCCAAAAGACTCTCGTTAGAGAGAGATAGAGAGAGAGCCAGAAAACAATAAAAGAAAAGAACAGTTACAAAAAAGAATACTTGGGTTTTCTTTCTAGCATTTTTTCATTAACCTTAGCCTTCGAAGCCTTTTTTTTTTTTCCTTCGAATGATTAAGCCATGGCGCCTTGTCAATAGGGACAACTGTATAATAATTACAACTTTATGTGGAAAAAACAATTTTTTGGCCGATATGGAGCAGGTGACTTGCTCCATATAGTTAGACGAATTTGCTATTAACGTGCTAAATGATACTGGGACTTGGCTGTGCCAAATCTTTGTTTTCGGTCATGTCTAGTTCTGAAAAACTGCAGACACATGTACTTTTGTGCTGTAAAAGTTTCTAGCCTAATGGCCTAAAACTGTTGTTAATTTTCGAGGTACCCACGCCGTGGTATTTGATTATTTGTCGGACAATTTTCAGTACGAGAAACGTAGTCTGCCTTTACAGCTCTCTTATTTTCTTTTGAATGTGTGGAAGTATGCGGACACACATATTGAAGTACAGGAACCGAATCGATACAAAAGAAACATGAGTCAGTGCTTTAGCGGGTCTTTGTTAAGCAGATTTCAAACACTGAAGGTCTAAATAACTTCATAGTTCCCGCCGTAAAAGTCTGCCGTAGGTTGATGACTACATTACGCCTCAATTTTCATGCAAGCCGCTGTGTTGACTCAACAACTTGCCACTCAGCTGGAGGTTGTGGGCTCGAATCTTGGCTTCGTTGTCCATACTCCGATGGAGCTTTAATAAACATAGGTTCGTATGCTGCGTCGCAGATCTTCATTAACGATGTTCGCTTTCAACTGAATGGTATCCTCTATAAACCGTTGCAGAACTATAGTTAGTGACATCGAAGACCACATTTATTTTTCGGTAGTTTTGCCTGTACACGTACATTCATTACGCAGAACTCGAAGCAAGAAAGATCACTGCAGAAAAAAAAATCTAAGCCAGTGTTACGCCTGAGAAATCTTAGTCAACAGTGGAGCTATAACAAGCAAGCGTCAACACCTGGCAAATTTGGATTGAGTTTTTCTTCCTCTTATTCTCCCTTTTTTATTTAATGTTTCATTTTCTCTTGCTTTGTTTGACTCTTTCTACACATTCTCCTTTCTTTCAGGATCCTTCATTTACTTATCTGTTTTCATATTGTTCTCTCTCCTCATTTATTCCATCCTACTTACATTTACTTCTATTTCCCATTCGTTGCTTTACAATATTATACATGAATATGCTATGGTTTACCATATCACATCTTTCTTTCCCTCCTCCTCAACCTTTATTCATTTCTCCTCATCTTCACTTCCCCTCCCCATCCCCTTGCTGAGCTATACAAGGCTAGGCTACAATACCATACAAAGAAATGCCCTTTTTTAGCCTACCCTCTCGTGTTTTCTTGGATGCTCACCTTTACGTCCCTCCACATCAACTTCACCTGCCTTTCCCATCCCCTTACAGCACTACACAATACGTGGACGGGCTATACTACTAGAAGCTGCTTGGCACACATCCGTCGTCTGTAGAGCATGTGCTATAGAGAATAGATTAGAGACTGTGCTATAGAGTATAGTATAGCCTGTGTCAGAGCTAGGCTGGGCTATCGAGGGAAGCCCGGCCTTAATGCTGGTGTCATTGTACCTCCCTCTGGCACAGTCTTTTTGTACGGTCAGGATGACCAACAGTCTGGGCTGTGTTTCACCCGTTCCCCTCCCCCCTTTCTGCTAGTCCTCCTCGCATCACTCCTCACCATCATTTCTCTTTCTGACCCCCTTGTTATACGAGCTGCTTGGCACATGTCCATTGTGTGTGCGGCATGAACTGAAACACAAAGTTGTACAACGCTTCACCTTTTCCCCTCCTCTTCTTCCTCCTCGTCCCCCACAGATTACTTCATTTCACCATCGCTTCACATTCCCACACCCTTATTCACGCTACACTGTGCAAGGATATGCTATACAAGCCACGGCTTGACACATACCATCTCCGCTATCTGTAGTGCGGATACCTGCCGATATTAGTGCGGCCCGCCACCGCTCTACTCTAATCTCAAGCAGCTCCAATAAAAAAAAAGTGAAAACAGAGCCACTGTGTAACCGTTGGCAGGTCTATAAGCATAACAAATAGATATGGCGCCCCTGAGATCCATCTCTCCCAATAATACATCAAACAGGTAATGCACTAGCGGCTCCCGATGTAATTGATGTCATCACAGGCGCTGCTGTCGCGTCGGGCGCGCCACATTTGATTTCCGCAGCCCAAAAGTGCTGGATCTATTGGACACACGGAGGAAGGAAAAACTTCTTTCCTCCATGGTTGGGCAGCCTGCTCAGAGCGACTTCCATGTAGTACGCTCGTAGGCGCAACTCCTTCGAATATTACGTATCTCGAAGCACTGTTCTCTTCGAGGTTGTTGTACATTACTTTCATTTTCTGCAGATTAATTTTAAGACCTACTTTTCTGTTCTCCTTGTCTAACTCAATAATCATGAGTTGCAATTCGTCCCCTGATTTGCTAAGAAATACAATGTCATCAGAGAAGCGCAGGTTACTAAGGTACTCTCTATTAACTTGTCCTTAACTCTTCCCATTCTAGGCCCCTGAAAACCTCTTGTGAGCACGCGGTGAATAGCATTGGGTAGATTGTACCCCTTTGTATTACACCTTTCTTGATTGGTATTCTGTCGCTTTTTTGTGGAGCACTATGGTTACATTTAGTCCTCTACAGATTTCTTCAAGGACGTTTATATGTGCTTCGTCGACGCCCTGATTCCACAGTGTCTGCATCACTGCTGATATTTCCAGTGAACCAAATGCCTTCTCGTAATCTATGAAGGCTATGTATATAGTGGTTGGTCGTATTGTGAGCAATTCTGTATCACCTGATTGACTGTATGAATGTGTTCGATTGTTAAGTAGCCTGTTCGAAATCCTGCTTGTTCCTTTGGTTGATTGAATTCTAATGTTGCCCTAATTCTATTGCCGATTACCTTTGTAAATAGCTTGTATACGATGGAGAGCAAGCTAATTGGCCTGTAATTCTTCAAGTCCTTGTCATCTCCTTTCTTACGTATTAGGATGTTGTTAGCATTCTTCCAAGATTCTGGTACCCTGTCCGTTATGAGACACTGCGTAAGCAGGGTGGCTACTTTTCGTAATACAATCTGTCCTCCGTCTTTCAGCAAATCTGATGTTACTTGATTCTCACCAGCAGCTTTGCCTATTTGCATTCCCTCCAAGGCTTTTCTGACTTCTTTTGTCATTACTGGTGGGATGTCATCTGCGGGGGTTACTGCTAGTTCTATTAGGGCAATGAGTGTCGCAGCTACTGTACAGTTCTTTGTAAAACTCCTCCGCTATTTGAACCATTCTATCCATATTGGTAGTTATTTTGCTTTCTTTGTTCCTTAGTGCATACATCCGGTTTTTGCATATCCCAAATTTCCTCTTCACCGATTTGACGCTTCCTCTGTTCATTAGAGTGTGCTCAATTCTCTCCATGTTATACCTTTTTACATCGGATACCTTACCCTTATTAATCAACTTGGAAAGCTCTGCCAGTTCCATTTTGTCTGATGTGTTTGAGGCTTTCATGATTTGGCGTTTTTTAACGAGGTTTTTTGCTGTCCAGTGTCCTAACTACCATACCTCCAACCTCCACTACACACTCCGTAATGATACTCGCCAGATTATCAATAATTGCATTAACGCTAGCGCTAAGCATTGTTGCCTCGATAAAAGTCGAGTATCTGTTCTGAAGCGAGACTGAATTCTCGTACTTTCCCTCTCAGTGCTAGCTTCTTCAGTGTTTCTTGCGTATCGTTTTCTTTCGTTCCTTCTTCAAGCCTAGGCGAATTCGAGACCCCACAATTTCATGGCCACTGCATCGTACCTTACCAAGCACTTTCACATCCTGCGCGATGCCTGGGTGTGCACTCAGTACAAAGTCTATTTCGTTCTTGTTTTCGCCATTAGGCTCCTCCATGTCCCCTTACGGGTCCCTCGTTTTCGGTACAATGTATTCAAGATCCGTAAATTTTTGCGTTTTGCGCATTATACCAATAACTCTCCTCTGGCATTTCTAGTATCGATGCCATTATCCCCGACTGCCTGGTCTCCAGCCTGCTTCTTTCGCACTTCTGCAATGAAGTCGCCCATCAGTATAGTATACTGATGGAAAGACCGTAACACATATAAATATCTCTCCAGGGGTGCTCGCAATATGCAGTTAGGCTCCCGTAGGGAAGAAAGAGACAGATCAGGCCTGTCTCGTCCTCGGCGCAGCATGCGGGTGACTCCGTAGACACAAAACGTGTACGCGCGAATCGCGGGTGCAAAGCGAATGCTGTGTGTGCACTGCCCGTGCGGTGCAACGTGGTGTCGTGCTATTTCGAAGGCGGGGCATGGCAATGTCCCGATGCAGTGCGTGTTCAGCTTAGCCTCTTACGCTCTCTGCCAATCTATGAGGGTCTCCCTGCGTCACACATGTTCTTCTTTGCTTCGATCGTCAATGGGCTTTGGACAGCGGCTCATCAATCGTGTGTGTTCGGCGCCATATAGCGCCGCCTTGAAGGCAGCAAATGCGGCTTACAGTCGAGAACCATGTCGTGTGAGTGAGTGAGTGAATCAACTTTATTTCATGACCCCGCATGCGTGTGGTCCGGGCTAGACTGCACAGGGAGGTACCAGGAGACCTTGTCTCCGCACAGCCTCCCTGGTCAGGTAGATAGCCCATTTTTAGTCTCGGACCTCCGAGCTGAGCAGCACTAGCCGCCGCCGTTCCCGTAGGGCCTCAGGAAAAGATCCTGATATCTTGGGACATTCCCACAATATAAGTTTATAAGACGCCCTTTCTGCTATGCATACTTTGCATTTATTGTCCGGGTATGAGCGTGGGCACGAACATACATAGAGTATGGTTAGCTGAGGAAGTACGACTTCCTCATCTTTTTTCTGAATTGTTCACATCTACGATAAAAGTTTCCGAAAGCAATTTTGTCGACTTACTGCAGGCCGGCTGGGGCAGCCATAAGAATATTTATAATACATCCCTGAGACGCATTAAGTCTATAGTCTGATCGGGGGCTATTCGATACAACTGTCACTTGCGGTGCATCACTTTGGAGCTTTTGTAAGTTTTAAGATCATCAGGCTCAGATGAAGGGATCTAAGCACCCACCCAGCCTACATGCTACTAATATGATTTCAAAGTTCTTTATTAAATTTAGTGCGACCACTGGATAGCGGAAGCCGAAATAGATGGGAGCGCGTGATTTAGTGATTATAAGGGCGCAATCAGAAAATGACGAACGACGCTTCGCTGCACGACGATACTTCGCTTGATTGTTCGGAACATCGTCGATCTTCGATCTCAAATATGGCTGTCATTTACCTGCCTATCTCATTTAGCAAATGTGTGTACAGCAGCGCAATCAATTAGTATTGTCACTTCTTCATGCATCTCTCTCTCTCTCTCTCTCTCTCTCTCTCTATATATATATATATATATATATATATATATATATATATATATATATATATATACATATATACATAAATATATATATACTGTTGTGACCGGCGCCAGAGCGGAAGAGGGAGCGGCGCTCCTTTAATCTTCAAACAAGTAACCGAACGACCGGCTGCCTACTGTTAGGACCGGCGCCAGGTCTGACAATGGATCGGCGTTCCTTTTGATGTTCCTTTTTAGTCGCCAAACGGGTTGGCGGCCTGTGTCCGCCATGTATTGTTCCCCCCTGGCCGGAGGGTGCGGCGTCTTGCCGCCACGACACCGTGAGCAGTTCGGGAGACCACAAGTGCCGCTTCTTCTTTGGAATATGACGGCGGCGGCGGCGGCCGGAAATCGTCCCGCTAATTGAACGAGTCGTTCGGCGACCATTTGAAGCTTGTTTACGGCGGCCCTTTCGATGGATGCAGTCATCAACTTCAGACCCCTCGCCCAGCGACACCCCTTGACGAGGAGGAGCCACGTTCGTGCCACATGGCCGTGCAGTGACCACGCTTCAATTTTGAACGTTCACGTGGACCGTGCGTGCTCGTCACCCTCGCGGGTAATGTGTGATCCGTGGTTGGACGGTGCCCTCTGTACGCGGTCCCCGATCTAGGGATCTGGGGAGGACAGACCCTTTATAATGAGCCCCCACGGCTCATTCGTGTGTGCTTTTTTTCGAGAGCAGAACCGAGCAGAACCATGTAGAACCAAGCACCATGTAGCGCTATGTTAGGAGACATGTAGAGGCCTGCCACGTTTGAGAGCTCACCGTGTAGGGAGTTCGCAATGTACATATTGTAAATAAACCCTCTTCAAGTCTCTCTTCCTCCTGCCTCGACAACTTCATCCCGGACCTCCGGTGTCTGGAAACCCCGGTCGCAACAGCTGGTGGCAGCGGTGGGATACGAGTCTGCGACGGAGAGCGACATGTACCGGAGGCCAGCCGAAAGCCCTGGAACTCGGCGGGATCGAAGCAGCGTACCACCACCGCACGTAATGGGGTGAGTGCCTGGCTTTGTGCTTGAGATATATCGAGTCTTTTGGCCTAAATTCGTTAAAAGATAGATATAACCAACAACTGCCTGGCCACTGTGGTTGTTATCTCAGCACAAGGCAGCACTGGATGATTATCTGAGCAAGTACGCTAAAGCAGGAAAGCTTAGATGATTCAATAGGAACAAGGGGTAATGTTTCAAAATTTCTAAGGGTACGTTGCGGGTTAAATTTTAGGATGTTGTAAAAAGCAGGAGTGAAAAATTAACAAGAAAAAGTAGAGAGGGATGTTGGCCACGTAGTGCTACTTGGGTGCTTAAGCTTGTGGTCTCCGCTGTGAGATTTGCCAGGCTTCAATTTCTCTAGACCCAGAATTGAAGCGCTGGTGGGTTTGTGTTTTGTCACAGCTGAGCCAAAGCAAAGTAGTCGCCATGGATCTTACGAGATTGACGAGAGAGAACCTGCTGAACCTGTGTTGGGATCTGGAGCTAGATTTTAATGATGATATGCCTGCTTCTAAACTCCGCGAAGTGATTCTCGAAAGCAATAGTGACAATGAGGAAATCGAGCACTTCGGGAATATGTACTTATTGGACCAGAAGGAGGAAGTACAAAGGGCGCAAAGAAAGGAAAGATGGCGCCAGGAGGAATTGGAAGCTGAGCGCAGGCATGAAGAACATATAAAAAGGATGCAGGAATTAGATGAAGAGATAGAAAGGCTTAATTGTGAATTGGTGGCATTGCAGCAGAGTGGTCAATCCATAGATGTAGCGCACGAACGGTGCGATGTAGCGGCGGTGCCGTTTAAGACCGAAGCGAAGGCTACAGGTCAGACATCTGTAGATGTAGCGCACGAACGGTGCGATGTAGCGGCGGTGCCGTTTAAGACCGAAGCGAAGGCTACAGGTCAGACATCTGTAGATGAAGTGCACGAACGGTGCGACGTAGCGGCGGTGCCGATTAAGGCCGAAGAGAGGGCTACGGGTCAGAAATTTGCAGATGTACCGCACGAACGGTGCGTTTCAGCAGCGGTGCCGTTTAGGGCCGAAGAGAGTGCTGCGGGTCTGATATCTGTAGATATAGCGGCGGTGCCGTTTGAGGCCAAAGAGAAGGCTAGTGCCTGTAAGGGAATGGAACAGGTTTTAACCCATTCTGAGGGAAAAGAGCTCGCGGTCACAGCAGGGTGTGAGGGTTCCGTGGTGGGGGAAACGAAGTTAAGATTAACAGAGTGTTCCATCGAACCTTGCAGCCCTGTAGACCATGTTGATGAGCGTCAGAGGCGGACGAAAGGCTCCAGGTTTGGCACCAAGGAATGTGCCAAACGGAGAAAGCGTCCGAAAAACAGAAGCGCGGCAAGGCTCGCGATCAGCGCGGCGCGTTTGACGAGGACCTTCAAACGGCGTGGCGGATTTGCGAGAAAAGGCCCGTTGTCTTCTCTGACTGGCTTAAATCGAAGGCGTCTGAGCGGCCGGAGAGTAAGGAACAGAAGTGCGCAATCTACGCGGCCGCGGTCTTACGATGAACTGATAGGCAATCATCAGGACTGGGCGCGCGAGATGGCGGAGGAGCATATCGGTGATGAAGAACGTCAGAGTAGGACGAAAGGCTCCCAGGTCCGCACAAAGAAGCGTGCACAGGGGAGAGAGCGTCCGAAGGGCAACAATAAGGCAAAGCTCGAGATGAGCACAACGCGTTTGAGTAAGGGTTTCAAACGGCGTGGTAAAATCGCGAGAAAAGTGCCGTTGTCATCTCTGACGGGTCTGTATCGTGTGCGTCCGAACCGCCGGAAAAGAAAAGCGCATCGTACGCGGCAGTGTTTGAAGGATAGATTGCTAGGCAATTATCCAGACAGTCCGCGCGAAAAATCAGATGAGCATGTGGGTGCTGGTGAGCATCAGAGATGGGCGAAAGGCTCCGTAGACGGCACCAAGAGACGTGCAAAACGGAGAAAGCGCCGTAAAAACAGGCAGGCAAAAATCGCGACGCGTTTGAGGAATGTATTCAAATGGCGGAGCGAAATTTCAAGAAAGTTGCCGTATCGCAAGCGTCCAAGCGGCCAGAGAACAAAGAAAAGAGAAGCGCATGGTGTGCGTAAGTGGTCGAAGGGCAAGAGACCCTTCCGTTGTTCTCGCGGTGCATTGGACGGGGTGCGGGGCAAAAGAGTCGGTGGTTTTCGAGGGGCAGGAAGCGACAGCAAGTCGGCTTCGAGGAACGTCGCGGGGTTCGGTAGCAGGGCGATTGACGCGTGTTGTAGACCCCGTTTCTCGAGAAAATCGTTCCGGGCGCGACCACCGCGGGTTCGACTCAGAGTTGTTGCGAACAGCTGTTAGCCTCTCGGAAAGCGTCGACTCGGGACTGTTGAAAGGAACATTTTGTTTGTTTTTGTGATTTTGTAAATAACTCGTTTGTACTTTGTTTTCGTTAGCGCTCTATCATTTTGGTAGCCTATATACGTTGTATAGATCTATTGGAAGGATAGTGACACGCATTAGAGCGTACAGAATTAGGCGTTTGTCATCGGCACCGGAGTTGGTTTGTATGCGTCCGAGCCGCCGGACAAAACGAAAAAAAAAAAAAAGCACGTTGGGTAGAAAGGCAGACCCTTTCGTCGCTCTATCGACGGCATGTTTGATGGACTGCGGGAGTGCGAGGTACTCAGCGAGAGTAAGAACGCAGGTTGTCAGCGCAGAGCTTTGCGGGGGTCGGAGGCGAAGCGAATGGGTTTTGCCATTGTTCCATTTCCCGTTCGCCTAGAAAGACCCACAGGACGCGACACCGCGCGTTAGTCCCAAAAAGGAGTAGACATCCGTGAGCTTTTGACGATGGTCATTAGTGGATTTATTTTGTTTTGAAATTTGCTTTTGACTGTTTAAGTTGTTTTGGATTTTAATGTGTTTTTTAAGAATCTCGTCTACCAAATAGTGTTTAGGTAACACAATTTTGGTTTTGTTCATTTCTTGGGCGTTGTACGTTTAGCTAAGGTAAGCGTTGTGCGATTGCATAAACGACACGCATAGGAGCCTGCGTCATGGTAGATACGTGTAAATGAGCAGGAGCAACGTTATGAACTAATTATGACTGAGCGTAGAGACGCAAAGTTATTGCTTGCGAGATTTTTCAGGATTCATGCGAAACTTTTTTTTGTTGTTCATTTAATGTTTTGTTCGCATGTGTCCGGTGTGTAAGAAAAGCTAGCTCGTGAGTTTATATGTATGCTTTGTGAAAGTGGCAACAGCAAGGGAACGGTTAGGTGGTATCTCATCCAGGCAGGAGCACTGTGATGTGCGTTTGCGGATATATAATAAAGATGTTCCTAATGCAGGTGCAGCACGGCAGTTATGCTTTCGTCTTCTCAAAAGGAATTGACGACTGGCTTTGGCGGCACTAAATTTCGGGAACTAAAAGATAGCGTGAAGTACAATGCTTTATTTTATGAGTATGATACCTGGTGGGTTACGGCGGATTGCTCACGCAAGCACTCGGGTATGCCACGGTGAGCGCATCACTTGACAGTTAGTTTTCTTGAAAGCAGTTTGATGGGAAGATTATTATCGGATCGGGATTAGGAGTTTTGGTGAAACCTCAGAGAAACGTCCCGATTGCTGCTTTGTGTTTGGTAATACCGCTTAAGTAAGGTTGCTTTTGGATAATTTGTCGGACTCGACGTGTCTCAGTGCGGGCAGGGTGCTCTCCCGTGCCTGTGGTGGTGTGTATGAATGCTTTTCCCAGAGGGGAGCCACAAGGAGCGAGAGGGAAAGAGTCCTTGGCTGAGCGTCATCAGCAGTGGCCTGGAAGACAGCACTACACAGCGACACTTCGGGCAACCTGTGCAGCTGGTCACCCTCAGGTCGCTTCTCCCGCCGGCGGACGAGTTGTTGTGACCGGCGCCAGAGCGGAAGAGGGAGCGGCGCTCCTTTAATCTTCAAACAAGTAACCGAACGACCGGCTGCCTACTGTTAGGACCGGCGCCAGGTCTGACAATGGATCGGCGTTCCTTTTGATGTTCCTTTTTAGTCGCCAAACGGGTTGGCGGCCTGTGTCCGCCATGTATTGTTCCCCCCTGGCCGGAGGGTGCGGCGTCTTGCCGCCACGACACCGTGAGCAGTTCGGGAGACCACAAGTGCCGCTTCTTCTTTGGAATATGACGGCGGCGGCGGCGGCCGGAAATCGTCCCGCTAATTGAACGAGTCGTTCGGCGACCATTTGAAGCTTGTTTACGGCGGCCCTTTCGATGGATGCAGTCATCAACTTCAGACCCCTCGCCCAGCGACACCCCTTGACGAGGAGGAGCCACGTTCGTGCCACATGGCCGTGCAGTGACCACGCTTCAATTTTGAACGTTCACGTGGACCGTGCGTGCTCGTCACCCTCGCGGGTAATGTGTGATCCGTGGTTGGACGGTGCCCTCTGTACGCGGTCCCCGATCTAGGGATCTGGGGAGGACAGACCCTTTATAATGAGCCCCCACGGCTCATTCGTGTGTGCTTTTTTTCGAGAGCAGAACCGAGCAGAACCATGTAGAACCAAGCACCATGTAGCGCTATGTTAGGAGACATGTAGAGGCCTGCCACGTTTGAGAGCTCACCGTGTAGGGAGTTCGCAATGTACATATTGTAAATAAACCCTCTTCAAGTCTCTCTTCCTCCTGCCTCGACAACTTCATCCCGGACCTCCGGTGTCTGGAAACCCCGGTCGCAACAATACATAAATATATATATATATATATATATATATATATATATATATATATATATATATATATATATATATATATATATATATATATATATATATATATATATATATATATATATATATATATATATATATATATATATACGTCGATTGCGAGGTTATAGAGTAAAACCACTCGCGACATGGTCGTCCAAACTTCAAAGACAAGATCTCGCGTGGAAAGCAGCCGTTCGCATCTCTCATAGACCTACGGGCACGTTGTCGTTGGCGCAGGTCTTTTATCGCTTCGGGTTCTTTAGGAAGCCGCCGTTGCCGTTCGCGTTGACTGTTACGTCCTCCGTCTTTAGGTGATCAGTAGGAGTTAGAGGGATTTACCCCGCTTCTGTGGCTCATACCGGTTTATGAATGGTGGTACTACATAAAGCTTACGGCTAGCTTCAACAACTTCGATGTTGAAAAGTAAATAAATAAAATTTGCTCTTGTTGTGCTAGGAGGCCGATAAGGCAGCAAAACTTACAAAGCATGGGATAAGTAACAGCGCCATCTCGGCGTGGCGTAACAACGTTCGAAGTGGCAGCGCGAGCAAAGACACTAACTCAAAAGCTTCATGTCATCTGCTATTGTTATAAGCATCGCCGTTTCCCACAAGGTTACGGGAATAATTAGGTTAGACGCCGTGGTTCCCTATTCCTGTCTCTCTGTTCCACAAAGCTCCGTTCCGGCGAACCGCTGCTCCATTACAGCAGTAAACGCTGCCGGAGGTACACCAAGTCCGAGACATCGTCGCGCCCAAGGGCAATCTCTCACCCTCGTCTTCATCCTTTCCTCCTCACCCCCGGAAGCAACGCGACGGCACGCGGAGCTCTCTCTTGGCGCGCGCGCGTTCTGCTCGCTTTTGGCTCGCAACACGCCGGACGCTTCCAAGCTCGGCTTGGGCGCCGCTGAGGCGCGGGAACAACATGGGAGGCGGTGGAGGAGATGAGAGCACTGGTGGAGAGAGCGGCGCACGCGTGAGGTAGCGCTGTGCCTGCCTGCAGCCCGATCGGCCGCAATTTCGGCGTGTCCCACTTGTAGCTGAGCGCTGGGGAGAACGCTTATCAATTCGACATTTAGCTGGCTAGAACTCTCCCCCTCCCTTACCACTCTTCTTCGTTCTCTCCGACAGTCAGCACCATAGAATAATCTGCACTTTGTTTCTTCTTTTTGGAATCCTCTCGTTTACTTTTCTTTCCCGCTTTGCCCGCGGTGCTCACGCGCCGAGCGCGCGCTTTTAATTGGGACTTCCACTTCCCCTCACCTTGTTCTCCTCTCGGCACCTTCTTCGCTGTCGTTACACGAACGCCTTGCTTGCCGCTAGAAAGGCGGCAGCGCGGCGGCCTCTACAAAATGGAAGAAGGGGAGGGCGCTCACTGTAACGGTGCCGCCGTGTCGCCAGACTGCCGTCGCCCAGGGGACGCCTATGCGCCGCCATTGGTGCGACCCTCTCCTCAAACGCCTCAATTATGAAATGAAAACAACGGCGTTGTCTCTTGCGATGCCGCCTTCCATTCGTATATTCTCAAACACCCCTCCACCGGCGAAACACTCTAGTATGGCGCGTGAAGTTCGCGGCGACTAGGATGGATCAGCGTAGCAACAGCAGAGTAGCGGGGGACGACAACTTGGAATGGACGGTGAAAAGTTGCGGGAGTTAAAAGAGCAGGAGCAGTATCACGGGGAAGAAACAATAACAAAAGCGGACAAATGAGACGATTAAGAAGCGGCGCGAGGAGGCAGGAGAACGCTTACACCGGGTTGCTCATTTAAGATTTGCGCAGCTATTTAGACCAACGGCTCATAGCATGCGCGGCCACAGCATAAGTTTGAAAGCGGGCACTTAAGAAGTGGCGCAGCTCATGTGAGAGTGTTTTTCTTGTCGCCCCAACAAAATCACAATGGCACGCGAAGGGCGGTCTACCCGGCACCCCTCCTTCCCCAGCCGTTCCTCCGTTCCAAGACTAAGTAGAGAGCCCCCGCCTTCTACGGCTAGGGTAACACACACAACCGAATGTTGCTCGCAAACGCTGCGGTGGAGAGAAGCCATGCCCAAGTTTCGAATGCTTTACTTCTTGTTCTTCCTGTTTATTTCTGGTTTCGTTCTCATGCTCTTCCTACTTCGTTCTTTCCCGGCGCTCGCTCTCTCGACACCCCAAATACCGGTTAATAGCGGTTGAAAGCGGAAAAAGGCGGTACACTCCTTCCCCCCCCCCCCCCCTGCTCGGCTGAAGTGCGCTTTGTACGATATCTTTACTTTCGGTGTACGTGCTTGAGTGTATAGTCGGGATTGTGTTTTGTTCTTGTTTCACTGCATGAAAGCCGCGAAGCAGCAAGCCATACGTCGATTTCGAAATCGTTTGATACAGCCGCCCGCCTATACAGGCACTGGCGCCGCCGAAATAACGCCATCGGGGCAGTTTCCTCGCATGCACGCGTTGCAAGCAGCTCAGCTCAGAGCTTCCCAGCTCTGCCCTTGACTTCCATCGCAGGGAGTTCTGTTTCGTCCGTCTGTGTATAATCTTGCCACATCCGTGCGCTTATCGGAGAGGTGCAGGAAGGGGATGCTGTAGGTTGCCGGAGGACCTTTCGTTGTAGACGTCTGCTTTATCGGTATTGCATAACCGTTAAGACCTGTGAAGTGCGATGCTGCGCTGTTTATCAACGGGATATTTGATTGCCGTGTCTATATACTACGCATACACTAAAGCCGCAATCTGTGTGGACCATATGCGTAAGATGTAAGCCTGGATGGTGTAAATATTATTCAGAAATTACAGAAAGGAGGCATTTGCGTGCTACCTGCGGTGTTCCCTTTACAGTTGAAGAATGCATCCTCAGTTGCACACAAGAAATAATCACGACGGTAATTAGGGAAATTATAACAGTTGGCTTTTAATTAATGAAAATATTCAGTCGAATCCAATGGGCGAATTAAAGTCCTATCCAGTATCCAGCCACTCTGAAATTTTTGAAAAGCGGCCACTGGTAGTCACCGCTGAGCAATGAAATCTGGCTAAGTTAGCAGGCGAAACCGAAACCGACGCATCAAACAGCGCGTCTACCGTTCTCTTTGGAAACACCCTTAGTTATCGGACACTGCTTCCCTTGCTGTTATTAACTGTAAATCTAAATACTTCCCTTCGTTGCTGCTTATTGACGCTCGCTTATCCTTCTCCTTCCGTGATGCGACGAAACCAGCGTCGTCATTTAGGGCATTTTCGAAGTGAATGGTAGACGCGCTGTGTGGTGCGCTATCGTTCCAGCTGACAATACTCATTTGTGCAGGCAGTACCCTAGTTCTCTCTCTTTAAACAGCGAGGCTGTTAGGTAGCCGTAACTTGTGTGGCCTATCAAGTGACTATCACCATAATAGAGGACGTGCGCCCTGGGTAATCGCGTCAATCCCACAACTTACCGACGGTCCACTAATTATGAAACGGGCAACAGTTAGCCAAACAAATGGCTGTGAAGTGGCGGTGGCGGCAAGCCGAATATCCGAGTACGTACGGCAGAATACTAGTAAACGGTAAGAATAACGGCCGCTGTGAGAAAACCCCAAAACGACAGAAGGCCTATACGCGAATGACGGCGTGCCCGTAGGTCTACGAGAGGTGCAAGCACTTGGTTTTAGCGCGAGTTTCTGCCTCTGGGGTTTTGGACATCGGTGTCGTACCTGTGTCTGCCTGGGGCTTATATCGAACATCTCACCTAGCTCATTCCTAGCAACGACCCATCACCAACCTAGAATGAAACTGCATCAATGAAACAGGTTTGAAGGAACCAGATTATTTTTCAAGCATCGTTGAGAGAGAGAGAACACAACTTTATTGTCGTCAGACTTAAGGAGGTAGGTGACCCGCCAGGCTGAACCTGATGGCCACCTCCTCTGCCCTTTGTACGGCCTGGAGCTGAACGGCCAGGCTGGTGGAGGTCAGAACTGCCTCCCACCCCTCTGGCGAGGGAGCGGCTAGGAGATCGAGAGAGGGGGGATCTTCCCTGCAGGCCCAGAGAATGTGATTAAGTGTGGCTATTGAGCCACAATGCGAGCAATGCGGATCAATCGAGTCGGGGTATATACGTGCATAAATGTATGGGCACGGAAATGAATGTGTTTGCAAGCGGCGCCAGATAACCTCCTGGCGCTTAGTTAGCTTATGGTGCGGGGGTGGTTTTGTCTGCCTCGAAAGACGGTAATATTGTGTGATGTCATGGTAGGATGTCAAGGCTTCACCAGGGTTTTCCAAATCAGAGGCGGGTACCACCGCTCGGCTGACGAATCCTCGAGCATATAGGTGGGCCGCCTCGTTCCCTGGGTTCCCCGCGTGAGCCGGCACCCATACCAGCGCAATGGAGGATAGTGCGTCTTCCTCAGCATCTGTAAGGAGACTGGGCAATAGTAAACGCAGAGTTGTGGGGGCCACAATGCCACGTGCGAAGTTGGATATAGCAGCCTTTGAGTCACTGAGTATAGTGGTGAATCCGGATGCTGCTGCTAGCGCTATCGCCGCTTCCTCAGCTTCTGTCGTATTAAGCACACGGACAGAAGCAGCCGCTTTAATTTGAGGTGAATTGGCGTTGTTGCCGGGGAGAGTGATTACGCTTATTGCATATGCTTTAGTAAACTCTCGGTATTGGGCGGCGTCAACGTACGCAACGGTTGGGTTGGACGCGTACGTTTTTTGCAAGAATTTGGCCCTCGCTTTCCTTCTACCGTCGTGATGGCTGGCCAACATGTTCTTTGGCAGTGGTTTTATGAGGAATTTCTTTCTGATGTTGGGGGGGATGACAGCCGGATCGTTACCCGTAGGAGATACCACATGGTCAATGTTAGCAAGGATCCAACGCCCCGTCCTGCTTCCCTGTAATCGGTGAATTTGCGCCGTAAGATGCGCTTCAAGAAGTTCTTCTAAGGTGTTATGCAGCCCAAGACTGAGGAGGTGCTCTGTCGATGTGTTTCGGGGGAGACCCAATGCCACCTTATACGCTTTGCGTAAGAGCCGATTTAGTTGGGCTCGCTCAGATTGAAGGAGGTGCAAATAAGGGAGGGCGTACGTGAAGCGCGACAAAACGAAGGCTTGAATTATCTGTAGCAGTTCTTTCTCCTTCATGCCTCGATTGCGAGCGCTCACTCGAGATATAAGATGGGCCGTCTGGTTCACGGTTACGGTGAGACGGTCTAGCGTAATGTTGTTATGGTGGTTTGTTTGCACAATGAGTCCGAGTACTCTCATGTGGGCCACCTGCTTAATTGGCGTGTCATTGACATACACGTTAATACTAGGAAGTGGAGTCTTAATTTTGCGGCGATCTGGAGGTCGCAGTAATAGTAGCTCCGATTTGCTCTGGGAACACTCCAAACCCGCTTCTGACACGTGCTGAACGACTACGTCGGTTGCTCTTTGAAGAGTCTCCTCGATTTGACCGTCGGATCCCACCGTCGTCCAGAGCGTGATGTCATCTGCGTAGAGGGTGTATCGCAGGCCGGGTATCGTGTCAAGTTTGGGAGGTAGTGACCTCATAGCGAGGTTGAAAAGGAAAGGGGACAAAACAGCTCCCTGCGGGGTGCCGCGATCACCGAGTGTGATGAGCTTAGAACGAAGGTCACCCACTGAGAGTTCAACCGTTCGATTAGATAAGAAAGCACGGACGTAGTTAAATATGCGTTCCCCGGATCGTAGTTCGGACAGACTGCCTAAAATGGCACTATGCTTCACGTTGTCAAATGCTTTGTGAAGGTCCAGACCGAGCAAAGCCTTGGTACTAGTGCCACTCTCAGGTCGTAGGAGATCGTGATGCAACTGGATGAGCGCATCCTGAGTGGATAGATGGGCCCTGAAGCCCAGCATTGTGGGGGGAAGTAGGCGGTGCTCTTCCGCGAAATTTTGCAAGCGACAGAGGACAACATGCTCCATTAGTTTGCCCAGGCAGGAGGTCAACGAGATTGGACGAAGATTCTCCAGGTCGAGTTTCTTGCCCGGTTTCGGTATAAACGCGACCCTTGCGTGTTTCCATTCTGATGGCAAATGGCCGGACCTCCAGCACTCATTCATATATTCAGTAATGGCCCCTACCGACTTTGGATCGAGGTTGCGCAGCGTCTTATTTGTCACCCCGTCAGGACCGGGTGCCGATGTTGTACGCAGTTTATGTAGCGCTATGCAAACCTCACTTTCCGAAATGTCGGCGTCCAACTGTTCGTTGGCTGTTCCAGTGTATTCAGGCAACTGCTCTGTGCTGTTCTGTTTCTGAGATGTGTTGATGTAGCGGGTGATGAGCTCCTCCAGCAGCTCTTCGTTGGTGCCCGGGTATTGATGGACAATTCGCGCGAGCTGTTTGCGTGCGGCCGACTTGGAGCTACCAGGGTCCAGCAGGTGTCGCAGAAGATGCCACGTTTTCTTGCAGCCCATCTGGCCATTGAGGCTGCCGCAAAGTTGGCCCCACTGTTGGCGTGTTAGCACAGCGGTGTGGGCTTCTAATTCACGTTCGAGCCTCGAGATGCGGCGGCATGAAAGCATCGTTGAGTTTCGTCTTTTAAAGCCCTGAGCGGCTGAGAGTCAGCTTCGCTTTTCTTGTCCTTCTTGTCCCGCTTTTTAATCCCCCTTCCGTCACCCCCACTGCATGCATATATAGGTGGTCCGACCAACACGAAGTGACGCCAAGGGATGCTAAGTGAGACGACGTAATTCCGAATGATGCCAAGTTCCAGTCGAGTCCAGCTGAATCACATCTCGCTGTTTTGGCCGTTCTTCGTCGGGTACTATTCAAAAACGAGCCTATAGTCCAGCAGTCTCGTTAGGCAGCGCGCCGCGATTCTCAGTAAACGGCTTCCTAATTGGCAGTTCGAATCTTCTGCAGCCTCCCCATGGCTGGCTGTGGCGCCACCGCCACGCGCCGGATTTCTACAGAACGAACGAGCGCATGCGCAGTTGGTCGGGCCGTCGCGCCTGGCGTGACCAAGCGGTCACGCGCAGTGTCTAGGCAGGTGGGTTGGGGGCGGAGCAGTGTATGGGTTAGGGAAGGAGGCACCGCTGTGCAACCTATTTCTAGTCAACGAGAGGTGATCTCATCGCGGCGTGGAGTTTTTTGTTGGAGTTGGACAGATCACGAACAGCTCAAACAAGCCCCGCCTTGGTGGTCTAGTGGCTAAGGCACTCAGCTGCTGACCCGCAGGTCGCGGGTTCGAATCCCGGCTGCAGCGGCTGCATTTCCGATGGAGGCGGAAATGTTGTAGGCCCGTGTGCTCAGATTTGGGTGCACGTTAAAGAACCCCAGATGGCCTAAATTTCCGGAGCCCTCCACTACGGCGTCTCTCATAATCATATGGTGGTTTTGGGACGTTAAACCCCACATATCAATCAACGGCTCAAACAGCTTTGCTGTAAAAAAAAAAAAAAGAAAAGGAGAACAAGAAAACGAAAGAGGTGACTCGATTGCACTTACTAGCATCAGGCCTCTATTTATGCACGTCGATATCTTGCTGGGTAATTGTGAGCGAGTACGTTTATTCTATCGTGCCGACGCGTCAGCTGCGTTCATTTGAGACGACTCATAAAAACTCCATTTTATCTCAGTTTTTTTTTTCTGCTTTGAACGGTGACTCCCACGGGTGTACAAAATGAAGTTGCTTTCGCCGTCACAATCTCAGAATTAAATCGGACCGGGTAATTCCATGAGCCCCCTACGTCCTTGCTGACAAGGTATGTAGGTTAGTAGTGGCTCCCCTACGGAGCTGGCTCAGGCCACCTCAATTTTCGTGACGACAACATGCTGCGGAAAGTCACGACGCATTTATGGCGCGATAGGGGATGCCGGGTCTAGATATCGGAGTCAATGTCGTCGCGCCGGGACCACGGTGTAAAAATAAGTTGTCGGGACCCGCTTGCGATTGGAATACGAAAACAAAACAAAAAAAGACAATCCTAGGGCCGTACACAACCCGTCTGCGAAGCATTCAAGCCACAAGGACAGTTGTGTGGTACGACAAACGCATGCTGGTACGACAGGTACACATGCAGGTACAACAAACGTATAAGCCGCTGAACACGTTCTTCCTTTTTTTCTATTTTCATTTTTTCCCCTAGAAAGCGACTCCAGTTTCAGTTGGGCGGGTGAACGCTTTCTTGGCGGAAAGTAAGGGTCCCGTGCGTTGTTAGTCCAGCATCGTGTAATTTTCATAACGAATTTACGTGCACAGCGATTTACGAGGCGAAGTCGTAAGGTGCTCGCTTCTTTAAGTGTGGCGGCACCTTAAGTATACGTACTACATTACAGAGCCGCTGGCCTTCCGAAACGGCGGAATCGAGGAGCGGCAGCCGTAAATAAACTAAGCGAGTCGTCGGTGGTGTGAATAAGCGAGGCAAGAAGTGATAAGAGTCACCGTGCTCGGCGGGCAGGGGAAATGTAGGTGAAGGAGATGCCGGAGTGTATAATGCCTACTGCCGGTACGTGATTCCCACTACATCGCGACTCACTTCACCCCATTGGTCCGCTATGCATCCCCGGCAGCCCCGGCGATAAGCGGGACTCGAGGAGACAGGTTGCCCCGTGTCTATGACTGTCGTGGGTGCTCTTGAACGTGGTTTTCCACTCGTCTCTCTACTTTCTCCTCGATGGGCTTTTACTTTAAAGAAACGCCTCGGGGCATACTCTATGGTGCTAAGATATTGGAGAAGAATAATAAAAAAAGGACACCGCGAATTCAAGGCAAGTTTCACAAACCGGGTGAAGGTTGGCGCCCAGTGGTGTATACAGAATGCAAGATATCGTTGCTTTCAGTACTTGTAATTAAGTGGTTTTTTTGTTTAAGAGGTTAAGTGGAGGTTATTGCAGGACCGATTCGATTTCCCCGATGGAACAGGCCAAGCCATACGGAATCTTCCCTGACCCCGTTGACTTGAGCCCGCGGCGTGGAATCGTTTAAGACGACGAGAACGTGTAACGCTGGCGTGCGTGGACGTCTGTTTTTACCGCGTGTGCTGTGTGTGACACATGTACACCAAGGTTGAGCAGTGGCTGTGGTGCTCGGACGCTGACCCGAAAGTGGCGGATTAGACCCCGGCTAGGACGGTCGCATTTTGAGGGACGCGAAAGGGTAGTAGAGTCCCGTGTACTCTGGGATGTCAGTGCACGGTAGAGAACACCGTATGGTTTAAATTCCGGTGTCCTACAGGACGGCGTCTCTCCTATAACAAAACCGTCATTTTGGAACGTAAGAGATCATTTATTATTTTTAAATTATTATTATTATTATTATTATTATTATTATTATTATTATTATTATTATTATTATTATTGTTGTTGTTGTTGTTGTTGTTGCTGTTGTTGTTGTTGTTGTTGTTGTTGTTGTTGTTGTTGTTGTTGTTGTTGTTGTTGTTGTTGTTGTTGTTGTTGTTGTTGTTGTTGTTGTTGTTGTTGTTGTTACGTATGACACGTGGCTCGTCTGGCGTTAAACACCGACGGCCACATGTGCGAACTCAAAATATACTAGGAATGGAACCCATGAAAGAAATATTCATTTGTTATCCGGTACCGCACTTATCTAGATTCGTCATGTATAGAGAAAGGGAATAACCCTAACAGCATAAAGCGTCTATTCGCACGATAACGTACAGCATCGTATGATGGTCTTAAATTTGGTCCTAAACACGTGATCGCTTGCAATTCTCGCCTCTTGTACATGAAGTGCCCCTTCCCAGATTATCAGAGTATGCCTTAGCTTCCGCCGAATGAAAAGATTTAGGATTCGTGTAGCAGCAGCAGCTAGTACTAGTAAGCCTTATGAAAAGTGTTAGGTAGAATGGGAACGTCCGTCTGTGGGTGCCGCTTGGTGAACTGCACAAACGTTCATTGTACGAAGGCGGCCAGGATCATCTGGAGTGGTGGCTGGGGAGAGAAACTCAGTATAAAATTGGATAGTATGACGACGAATGCGACCTGATTGTTAAACTGCTTTTAGTATCTCACAAAACTCAAAGGATCCCTTATGCGTTCGCTTCAGATAACTCAACATCAAAGGCCATCGTCTTCTCCTTTTCCCCAATCCATGTATATTTCTGGTTTCCTAATCCCTTCCGGATGCCGGGAGACATTTCGAGCTGTTTGAACCAAACCTAGCCTTGCACTGCCTCCATGATCGGCCCACATTTGACCAAGCGAAGATGTCACGTGATGGCGCCATCACATGACCTCACGTAAGGGAACGTCATAGCAACGGCACAAAATAGGACCGTCTTTGACGTCATTGTGACGTGATATGTTGACGGGATGGCATGGCATTTTTTTTCGTATCAGACATGTTGGCGCCGACGCCACCTGAGCAGGAATGCCGCTACGACGGGCACTTTGGGTGTTTGGTGAGGCATCTAAGATATTTGGGCTTATTGGACATTCAGTCTCCCCGAACGCACTGTTTTAGTAGGAAAGTATTGCAGTACACTTGTTACTTAGGTATCTAGCTACATTGCACTATAGCCTTGTCACCGGACGTGTATTGCGTTTTTCATGGCTGTTGCCCCAGGAACAGGACGTTGCGGATGCAACTGGCAAATGGCTGTTGCCCGTGTTACCGGCAAATGATGGCATCAGGAGAACAGCTGAGGTTACAACAAATTTGATAATGGATAATCTCGGGGGGGGGGGGGGGAAGGGGGGTCTGAGCGATCAAATGCGGAACCGGGGTGATGAGCCACCTGGGCTCTCCTCTTGGCGAACGGTAACACTCGAATCATCTAGGATTACGACTTCGCCATTTCCACTGATTCCTCAGTGCCCTAACGTATGCTAAACAATGGCACACGGCTTTCACTTGGCGTTTGCGGATATTGTTACTTCTTCGGGCATTCCGTCCCACCAGACGTTTGGTCTGGTTGAGAATTTGGGCTATGAATCGAGGAGAGTTGATTGATTAATTTGTGGGGTTTAACGTCCCAAAACCACCATATGATTATGAGAGACGCCGTAGTGGAGGGCTCCGGAAATTTCGACCACCTGGGGTTCTTTAACGTGCACCCAAATCTGAGCACATGGGCCTACAACATTTCCGCCTCCATCGGAAATGCAGCCGCCGCAGCCGGGATTCGAACCTGCGACCTGCGGGTCAGCAGCCGAGTACCTTAGCCACTAGACTACCGCGGCGGGGCGAATCGAGGAGAGTGTGACCGAAGGTGGGATGTGATGGTAGTGAGGATCCTCAATTCTATAGTGTCAGTGGCGTGTTTCCATGTTTCATACTGCTCCATCGGCCACAGCATCAGTCACAGGCTCAGTCGTGCCACGTTCTGTAGCCGCTAAATAACCTCGGAGGGTGCAAGGTGGAGAAACTACTTTACAGAAGAAGTGAGCCCTTTCTTCCGTGTTTCACCGTGAATGCATCTGCACACTGTAGCGAAATAGACACTTATTACAGCCTCACTGAAACGAAGGCGGAAAAGTACAGCCCAACAAAAGAGTGGCTCCAAGGAGAATGTCTTGTCGATTTATTTCATCAATGCTATAGTTCTGATTTATAGCGCTAGCTTGTGTCGTCATTAAACAAGGAGCTCGAAAATCCATTCTTTATAGCCGTGTGCACAAATTTCCGTATCCCTGTCCAACGTGAACAATGAGGCAGAATTGACACCCGGTGCTCGTAAAAGGATTAGATGCTACGTGACGCGCGTTGGAAAAAAAAAAACGTTGTTCCACACACGCTATCGTACCTATGAATGGGGCTGGCTAGCAGTTCCAGGTTTACATGCGCATAAAAAAACCTAGTGAAGTGGAGGGAAAATTGACCACCACCAAAGTTCAATCGTTAGACAATCGGATTTCTTGGTCGCCGTACAGTCCACGAAGTTATTTTCCGTCCACTTTAACTCCTCGCCGTTTATGCCATCATTACCAAACTAGGGTTAAATACTAGTAATGACAATCACTTATACCTGCCATGACATCATTACACTGTGCCTCACACAGAAACAAGCTCTTGCGGTCTTTCAGTTTACGAATATGGTGTACGAGAAAGGAAGACTGATTGTGGAAAATATGAAGAACGGGGCGAATTTAGTGCCCAGCACACCGTTGCAACGCGTTCATTGCTGACTGTTCAAGATCAGTCAGTCGTGATAAACGTGCCGCTTGCTCTCCGCGCAAGTCGCATCATCGTACTTTTCTTCCAATATCGAACACACGGAATGATTAGTTTTCGTGGTTCAATGAATATGGCTTAAGACGTCACGGCTTCTTTCTTCTCTTACACCTACTTTCATTCAGTATGAATGAAAGAGGCAAATTAAAAAGCTGCACAAACGCAGTTGGAGCTCGCCCCCTCACCACCATGAAATAAGCGTCGCAGAGGAGCAAAAGTAGTGATGCAACCAACCTTAGGAAGCACGTACCACCTAGCAACCCTGACAATCTTGATCTATCATTAATAGCTACTCTCTCGTGCTGCTATCCAAACAGGTGCCGCTTCTTAAAATCTTTCTTACTTCCTTGGTAATCACGCTCATATTAGGGCTATTTTTACGCTTGCGTCACCTATACTGCACATTCGAAAAGTGTGCGCGGATCTATTTTCTAGTGCTGATCGCTTCTAAAATTAAAACGCTATGTATAGTGTTACCGATTTACTGTGAGAAGGCTGGCCTGATAAAACCATATTCACAGTTCGCACTCGTGTCGCATACGTGGATGTGTATGTTAATGCTGCTCGTGCGATACGGTCTCAACCGTTTGCATAATCGGCATAGAAAGTCAGATGCGCTTTCGAGTGAACGCTACAGATTCGCTATGCATACTTTGTGGATAAGAAATAGGAGCACCACAAGCCGCCAAGCGCTTTCATGTGGAGGCTGCAGACTTCTTATGCACGCTCTATGGACTGATTGCATAATGGAATCATTGCCGGCTGGATTTGTCGAGCTTATTTAAAAGAGAGATCGAACGACATTAATAAACTCTTGTGCACCACAAGAAAATAAACTTGGTAAAAGAAACGACACACACACACACACACACGCACACGCACACGCACACGCGCACACACACACACAAACACACAAACACACACACACACACACACACACACACGCACAGACAGACAGACAGACAGACAGACAGACAGACAGACAGACAGACAGACAGACAGACAGACAGACAGACAGACAAACAGAGTTAGAGTGCATCATTCTTGCATTGTACGCGACATCACTGTCACAGCCGCTTCTCGAAGTCGGTTGCTTGAAAAAAAAAATCAGTAGCGCTTTCATCAATTTCTGCTGGAAGGTCTTCTTCGAAGACTTTTAAGGATGGCTTCGACAGCCATTGGCCTACTGTCAAGATGCACTACATCGGACGCCATGTACCGCCTTTGAGCATTGCTTTTCCGACAGCCGCACAAAATGTGATGTAGTGTCCTCGAAACTACAGGTATCGCAAAGAGCGTTGTCCTTCATTCGAACGGGAAAAGAATAAGACTTCGTGAACGACACGGATAAAACAATGTGGCTTCTCTCCAACGGAGTCCAGTTGGCATACAGAGATGCATCAAGAAGGGCGTGTGGCGTTGACGACTGGTCCAGTCGACCTGGCTGCATGGTGTACTACTGAGTGGTGCACCACTGGGAGAACGTTGCCTCCTGTGCACTCCCTAGAAGTTTGCTGGCAGCGCCAGAAAGTGGTTTGGTATGGGGTAAGCTGTGCCTCTGAACTGCTCAGTGAATCACAATGAAGGCAACCCCAATTCCTGAAGCTTCTTTTTCTTTTGATCACAGCATAAAATTGCTGTTTTCAACTGGCCGTCGCACCAGTCAGACGGATATCAGCGATACGAGTGGAAAGTCCCGCGCATGATAGGTACAATGTTGTTTTGAGGCACACACGCTCATGCCGATAAAGCGTATATGCGTTATAAATATGTAAAGAAAGCAGCTGGCCATAGCGAGAGATTGGCTGCTAGGTTACAGAGCTGCCCTAAAAGCATAATCGAAATTTCCTCACTTGAGCACAAAGGAGGATAAATCCAATGCTCGCTAAACTCTTTGCTGCAAAGGCACGCAAGATCGCAACTATAGTTGCACCACGCCCTGAAAATTCCCGTCGAGCGTCTGCACCGTGAAAGCATCTGACGGTGAATTGATAAAACTTGTCTTTTGTAAGTGGATTTTCCCATTGGTCAGCTGGCTTCACTTATGATATCTGCAGCATTCCGATTTACTGACATTTCTTTCAGCTAAAGTTACAGTAGGGTTGGGTGCGTTGGTATAACATAATAAAGAGTGCTTACCGGCGCAAACGACAGGGTAGGAGGGGACAGGAGAAGAGACGAGGCAGAGCGCTCCATAGAAGAGTCCGTGCTGTGACGTCACCTAAGCCTCCCGCCAGGTGGTGCCACCCCAAATTCTCGGGATAATAACCGATATGCCGAATGAACGTATTCCCTTGAAGAAACTGCGATCAGTTCTTGAAACTATCTATAAGCTTTCTTTCTTTCTTTCTTCCTTCCTTTCTTTCTTTCTTTCTTTCTTTCTTTTTTTCTTTCCTTCTTTCTTTGTTTCTTTCGTTCTTTTTTTTTCTTTCTTTCTTTCTTTCTTTCTTTCTTTCTTTCTTTCTTTCGTTTCTCTTTCTTTCTTTCTCTCTTTCTTCTCACTCCCCATGTACAGTTGCTTCAAGCCAGGAAAGGGGTCTTTAGTAACGGTGAGCTTCGACGCAAACAAGTTTCCCACTGGCCATTGTCGGGCGCTTCTCCGTGCAAGAGACGGAACACCTCCACCGCCGCGAAGATTGCAGGTTGTCAACGACCATGCACCGCACGCGTCCGCGAACCATGCCACAGCGCAAGACTTCGATTTTGGCGGGTACCACGCCGCCGTTGGCACATATAGTCTATGTGCCTCGAGCCAAGGACCATTCGCTTCGAGCAGCGGGCACACTGGCTGCTGACTCACGCCAGGTGCGTGAGAAAACAGTCTTAACGTGCGCCTGCCTACACCGTACGCTCTGTGCCAGATGCAGTTCGGGTCGGTCCATCATAATTTCGTCGCGGCCAACTCTTTCTGATCGCACGCAGCGCTCTCTTTAAGCCCGCGATCGTAGCATTGCCTTTCCGGACCACACCCCTTTCTTCCGGCTTTAGCAGCGGCTTATAGGCCGTTGCGCCATGCGTACTGCAATGCAAGGTTGCGATTGCCTGCGTTGTTGCGCCGATCACGCAGCATCTGGAATGCGGGTGACGCCCGCTTGCACGATTCATATTGGTCTCAGTAATCTGTAGACCATTCTGCTGCCGTCTCGCTCACGGCTTTGAGCTGCCAAGTTTCTTGAGTATCTTTAGTGACATATCTGATGAAAGCGCTGCCGGCTTCATGTAGTGTTACCATGCCCTTTACGCTATAGTATTTCTGTAGCCGTGTAGCCCACTGTGTATAAAGAGCTCCTTTCACAACCGGTTCCTGAATCCACAAAAAGAACATCGTATGCTAAACACTTTAGCTGAAAAGAGTGCTTACCAGCGCAAACGACAGGGCAGGAGGGGACAGCAGAAGAGACGAGACAGAGCGCTGAAGGACAACATGAGGCTGCACAATAATACGCTCGCTTCGTGCCTTGTACCGCTGTTTGCGTTCGCTTTCTGCTCGTTTCAAGCTGCAGATGAATGTGACGAAAACATAATCGACAATGTTCCTGGTAAAACAATAAAAACTTTACTTTCGCTTCTGCACAATCACGCGCACTTGGTCGTTGGCAGTGTGAAAGCGGTGAGAAGGTCTGTGTCGCGCTGCTATAGCCCCTCTGATGGATTTCATTCTTGCCCATGACAGCCGTATTTATAAGGGTGTGACAAGAAAAAAAACACGCTTCTGCTTGAATTCAACACACTCATTGGCGCTCAATCATGCGATTTTGAGACGCAATATTTAAATTAGTAGGTTGAGTTGTTCATGGGGAATCCCTTTAGGATATATGAGAGTTTGCTCTTCTCTAATAATACTTGAATCGGAGAAATTCACGTATCTACGGACCGTGCTTTCACTAGTGTGCCAAGCTTCGCACTCGAGTGCAGTATCGAATCTCGCAAAATATAATATTGAATGCTCTCGCCTAGAATACCGCCGTCGCTTTTGTGTCGGTTGTCCTCCAGCACTTGCTCACTTAACACGTTGTTTAGTCTCATGATTTCTTTTGCAATAATTTTGAAGCTTAATTTCACCGAAATCAGGTTAAGTGCGGTTAAGGTTGTGTGCGGAAATCATTCTTGCTGTCAGATTCTGTCTTCGTGCAGAATCGTAGCAACGGTGCTGTTGCGCTCGTAACTACCACGTTGTTAAGATAGTGGCCTCATAAATTATTTTTTTTTGCAAGTGATTACGTGAACGTGACGTGCGAGACCAGTCGTCGACTCACCTAGGCGAAAGTTGTTTGATATTACTTGGGTCACGTCGCTGAGTGCGCGATCGAAAGAGTTCATCGCGACTTTCTGGCGATCGTGTTCGAATTGTTGATGCGGTGCTCCCACGCGAAGTGAACATTATCGTTTTTGACACGCCGGCGCCACAACATTTTACACAAGCCAGGGTATATAACTACATATTGCCTGGCGACTGTTGAGAATAAACCTCTACAAATGATTCGTAAAAAAAAACAAAAAAACGGACGTTTCTCAACATTTCAGAAACGTTTATTTGTGCGACATTATTATTTTCTTAATTTTCATAATACGTTAGGCGAGTGCTTATGAGAGTCAAACTCGTGTAAAGTCTCCTGTTGGAGAAAGCGCAATTCTGCCAAGTCATTTAGATTATTCGCAGATTAAAGCGAAACTTGCACGGCTAAGCGCAATGTATTTAGCGAATATAAAACGCATAATTTCGTTTGTGGTACTTCGGCACACGTATGTTCTGAACCCGTAGCCAATGCCTAGCTGTAATCACGTTAACACGCCTCAGCATATTTTCCTAGCACCCATTTCTTGATGTACGCAATGAAAACGACTGTCTTGTTGCGCTGCAACCCCATCACAATAATTTTGCTTTCGGACGGGAGTCTGCGAAACCTAAGCTAAATTATCAGAGCATTTTACAGGTTCGGCATGTTGCACTTGTTATGAAGCCTTCCACCTTGAGGGATTTGCGTCACGATATTGAGGAGTAATCGCCAGCGTTTCGCAAAAGAGCGGGAACACGGCGGGCGCAGAAGAAGGAGATAACTGTTTCATGTATTTGTGTTTTCGTTATGCATACTGTTTCAAGGTAGTGTTTCTTACATATATAAATTATGTTCTTTTGTATTCCTTCTCACTTTGTTCTCCCATATTATGTCGCATTCTTTCAGTGTTTGCGATTTTACATTATGTCTGCAGTTGAAGTTGATTGATTGATTGATATGTGGGGTTTAACGTCCCAAAACCACCATATGATTATGAGAGACGCCGTAGTGGAGGGCTCCGGAAATTTAGACCACCTGGGGTTCTTTAACGTGCACCCAAATCTGAGCACACGGGCCTCCTTCATTTCCGCCTCCATCGGAAATGCAGCCGCCGCAGCCGGGATACGAACCCGCGACCTGCGGGTCAGCAGCCGAGTACCTTAGCCACTAGACCACCGCGGCGGGGCCGCAGTTGAAGTTTGCTGCAAATTTGTTGATATTTTACTTGCTTGTGTTATGCGTTCTTGTACTTTTTCTGTTTTACTTGCTTGTATTTTATTTTATTTTTACATCACCACGAGTCTGCGGCCAATCTGCTCAGGGTCAGGAATCCCGTCAAGCTGCTTTTTAGCAGCTTTTAATTCCTGTCCCTGCATCTTTTTCACTTTTTAATCTGATTTACATTTTGTTTTCTGTTGACCATTGCCATTGTATGAAAACATTGAATCACTGTACTTTAACGTAATTGCTGAAAAATATTGCTAAATAAACTGAAACTGAAGCTGAAACTGAAGATAAGCGGCGGCGAAGTAGGCGAGTCCTTGCCGGGACGTCAAATCGCCGTGACCGCGGCTAATACTCTGGGTCTGAAATGAAAAGGAGAAAGAAGGCCAGTCAAAGTTTGATTACGGCTAATGAATTACGATAATGGAGGTACGAAGCTACAAGGACACGGTTTCTCTTCTGACGGCTCAAGAAGGAACAATTGGTGGTGGCCTCCGCGGCCTGTGATTCGACTGGTTACTCGCGAAACTTTTCGGAACCACGGGGTGAGTGATGGATGCTGCCGAGACGACAAAAAGTCTTGATGAAATTTCGCACAGCCGCCTGCTTGAGATATCAACGACACGCCCGCGGCAGCGCCACCTAGGAATTCACGAATTTCCTCCTCTTTTGAATAGCCATTCCTTCGTTATAGCCGCGTCTATTTACTTCCTTTCTTTTTTTCCCCTTCGCCCCGTACTTCCGTATACGTACTTCTTTTTTTTCATCATCGCGGCCGCTCTATCGCTTCTTCTCGGGCCAACACATCAACCGCGTAGCAGGCCCTAGTCGTGACCTGACTAATTGCTCCTGTGAGGTCTCGCCCGGGACGAAAGCCTTCTCAAATTACCGCCGCCACGGGCTTACACGAAAGAGGGCGCACGCGTTAATCACTTCGTGCGTACGATGCTATCGAATTTCGCTACCCGTTCTTGTTTCTCTGTTTGTCAGTATTCTCTGCATAGCATCAGTCTTGAGAGCACAAGCTGTATCGGTAAGAAGCACAAGGCGTTTTTTTTTTTTGTTTTTTTAAGTTAATTTTTTTTCTGGCTCGATAGCGTTTGCATGCGCGCGTGACAATCCCTTGCACGGTTCAGTTTACCCGGGCAGGAGAGTGGAAAACGGTAGACGAAACAATTGAGAAAAAAAAAATGTAGAGAGCCTCACTGTGTACCGTTAATGGTTTCGTATATACACGAAAGCAGGGCTGGACAGCACAATGATTCAAATACGGTACGCTGCCTGAATTTTAAAGCTATAGTTTGCGGCTCATTAGGTCGATGTACAGAGAGAGAGAGAGATAAAGATGCAGGGAAAGGTCGATGTAGCGAGCTAAATTTCTTTCGGGCTCGCGTTCATTAAATGCCTAGGCATGATTCTACGAGGAAGACTGAGAGGAAGAGAAAGAGAGACGGGATTATGAAAGAATATCTGAAGACCTATAGGTCCAACTTACAGACTTTCTAAGAAGTTAGTTCTCTGCAGAACTTTTTCCCATAAATTTACAGATTGAAAAATATTGATACCTTGCACGTGATGTCATTGATTAAGCCTTTTGAAGTACTGGTTCTCCTACATAGTGGCCATGATAACGTCGCGGTTTACCTGTATCGGTATGATAACGACATGGCTGGGCGGGACGTTATCGGTTTGGGTGCGTTAGTGTAAAGAAAGAATCTGTGTGCGTCGAAGGGATAACAATAACGGGAGGATTCAAGCTTCGCATGTCAACACGCTAGTGCACTAATATGGCGCCTTCAGTGACGTCATCACTAGGAATTTATTCGGTTATTTAAAAAACAAATTCAACAGAGCCCACACAGTTCACAAGAAACAGAACAGTATTGAAGTTTCGGCAGGCGGAAGAGACCTTCAAAACGCTGAATATTGTCGATTTCTCGTAAGCTCGTGAATTACATAAGCTCATGAACAGTTTTATTGGCGCTCTTGTCTTCGCGGGGAGAATGACATTTCATAACTTGTGTATATGTGATTGCTTTCTCGCCATGATCCATCGTCTATAATGCCGTTCAGTAAGGCCTGTTGGTTTGCCTAGTCTAATACGTCTTATCATCATGTGATGTTTCATGCAAGATACAATGACTGCCCTTTGAGTGTTTAAGATATGCGATATATACGATTTTACTCTCACACTGCAGGTTCCTGAGAGCCCTGCGAAGCTGCGGTTGCCATCGTTGGAAATGACTTGGACATTCCTTATATTCGAGTGCTCTTTCTAAGACGTCCCACAAGGTACGGTGCCTTTTTATTCATTCTCAACGCATAAAACAAAATATACAAATGATCCTAACTTTTCCTGCGTCTCTACTTAGGGTTATGCTATTGTACAACAAATTCTTTTCGCTCGAAACATTTTCTGTGCAGCATTGTTGTGCGTGAAACGTAGGCTTAAGTGTTGTGAGTAACTCAATCGGGTGTAGTCTTTCCATTTGGGTATGCGCGACTTGTTATTTGCGTTATATCTAGCGATGGCAAATGAACCATGGGCATTCAGCTTCGTGCGAATGAAATCACCTGTATCGTCG
This sequence comes from Rhipicephalus microplus, assembly GCF_013339725.1. Taxonomy (NCBI): domain Eukaryota; kingdom Metazoa; phylum Arthropoda; class Arachnida; order Ixodida; family Ixodidae; genus Rhipicephalus; species Rhipicephalus microplus. The sequence goes on from NC_051169.1 coordinate 94,460,064, forward strand.
ATGTAAACTTTTCGATACCTTTATCTGGCTAACCTAACCTATAACCACCGACTTCGTTTCTTAAAGCGCTGTCAGGTTGTATTGTAAATATACATGTTCCCTCGGCAGTGTTTCATCAAGAACGGCAAAACTGTCCGTGATGCTTGGAGCCGATAAATGCATCCGTTATGCAAGAACTATGAACAGGAAATTCACTATATGTGAACAACGCAGCATGAACAAGAGTACAAAAAGGCAACACTGAATGACAATGTGATCGTGTGAACTCACGGGAAATGCACAGCCCCCCCCCCCCCTTCTCAACATCCTATCGACGTCGCAACTTCACCTTCCCAGTAGCTTTTTCTCGCGAATTGGGATAGCTAGAAAGAGGCATTAGTGATGATGACCGTGATTACAGTTAGGAAGACTCTCGTAAAATTGGCACAAGAAAGGTAATATCGCCAATTAAACTCGTGTTTAACGTTTCTGTCGTTTTCGTGCCTCGACTAATTGTTCGGATCTTGCTCTACGTCCGCCGTGGGTGTAGTGTGAATGTCAGCATACTTTAAAGAAGCGACAGGAGGAAAATGTTTCTGGAGGTCTATTGCTACTGCCTACACTTCATTTGTATGTTTACATCTTTATTGCGCAGTACCACATGCTGGTCGAAACGAGCTAACATATCTTTCAGCATGTTGCTATGGATTTTGAGATAATAAAGGGTGCCGTATTTTGTGGGCTAATAAAAGGAAATGTTTCTAACTACTAACTAGTTGGAATTGTATGAGGAAAAAAAGACAGATAGAAAGAAAAGAAAACTGGAAAAGAAAGAACATGCTGATGGTAATATTTCTTAGTTGCTCATTCAGAATGAGTTATATTGTTCCATTGTATTGCTATGAAAGAGGACACTATAGCCACGCTGCTGCAACTGCACCGCAAGCAACTACGGCGTCCCTTTCGAGCATCACTTGCCGTGCCCAAGAAACTATTGCGCATGTCGCCACTACTGTGTACGAAACAACACCTGGTAACTGAGATTTGTGCGTAGGTGTTGACGTCTCTAAAGATACCACATGAGGTATTTCCAAGCGATGTAACTAATCTACAAACATGAAAGCAAAAATTGCCCGCAGCTTCCCTCGGGGGAACACTGAGGAGGATGCGGAGCATATAATTGGTTAACGGGGTGTTAAAGTGCGACTTACTTGGGTCGATGGCTAAATTGGTTAACGTGGTTGTGAAATGGGGTGTTAAATTGCGACTTACTTGGGTCGATGGCTAAATTGGTTAACGTGGTTGTAGGAGGGGGTGTTAAATGAGTGAACACGTACACACGTATGCGAAAGGGCGGCGCTGGTCGAAGGGACGTCGATCATTGTGTTTGTGGATTCGTTGGAATTCATTTCACCGCGACCTTGGACGTCGACGCGCCGTACAAACCAACCGACGAGCGGCAACTGAGCGAGCGAGCGCCGACCTTGAGTATATATACAGCACGACGGCGCATGCACTGTCAGCTGTTGAATGTTCTCGAAGCGCGACGCCACATGCGCGTCCACTGGAGAATCAGGAGAATTGTAGATGTCGAACGCGGTGTGTAGAGGAGGAAGGGTGCACAGATGGTGGAGGAGTGAAGCGCGCGCGGTGTGTAGAGGAGGAAGGGATGCACAGATGGTGGAAGAGTGGGCGACGGCGCGACGGCGCATGCGCGCGCGTCAGCTGTCGAATGTTCGAGAAGCGGTGTGGACGGCGCGGACGGCGCACTACAAGGCGCGAGTATAAGATGCTCCGCATCTAAAACAGAAAAAAACAAAAGTGCACAGTGCTTTTGACTTATAAGCCTGCTTTATCAAATTCCATGCAACTGCTTGAGCACAAGGTAACGTACCCCAGCAGATGTTGTCGGTTTCTTAGCTTGGAGGCCAAGAATATTGAGGCGTCTAATGACATCCTCGAACACGCGCGAACTTGAACGCTGTTTTAAGTGCCGTTATACAATGGACACCATGTTTTAATGTTGTTAAGCCAATGGCTCCTTGGCTTGAGCCATGTACTCAATGTCTATTAATGAGCTGCAGGGAGTCACGCCATCGTATACCTGCTCTTTGAAGCCTGTAGAGACGACCCGAACGAAAACAAGTTGTCATTTAGTATACGCTATGTCCTACATTAACCAATTATCCTGTTGCATTCCTTCGAAAAAATTTTATAGCAGCTCACGAATCATGGGTATACTACCTAAAGTAAGTGGTTAATAATTAATTAGGTTACGCTGCAAAAAATACCCACGCATGTTTGTGTTACTACCAGTGATCGAAAGAGAAGATGTCTTCAACAGCGAAGCACTTTCAAGGCAGTAGGCTTGAATTTGAACATCTTCCTAAAAAATCGATTCGTTACCGATTTATTTTGCTTCGGGAGGCACCGGTTCAGCCGGCCGCGCGTTGATAAGTCATTTAGCTAACCCAAAGACACAGTCTTCTACAGAGTAACCGCACAATCAGCTTATGCACTTCGCAAGAATGTTCGAAGTCAGGGATGCCACTTCTCCGTGCATTGAATGTGAGAAAGGGAGCAAGGTAGAGCTTACACGTGGACCCGGAAGCACTTTTGTTCCGAAAGTAGATGACGATCGCGCAGCGTGATGCAAGTAATATGTCCGCACGACCGTGCTGAGCAGTCTTCACAGAAGATCGCTAATAGCTTGCGACGTTTTAGTTTGGTATTCCTCTGAAATCACTTAGCCCTGCCAGAAATTGGGCTAACTGATTCGCGGGGACACATTTCACGTTAGCTAGAGGATGCACTCCGGTATACAATCACTGCTTAATTCTGCCAGGGTGATTCCGTCTTTGGTATCGTCCTAATTAGCCCCGCCACCACCACTTATAAAGCTGTATTTGAACGCTGCCGCGAGGACTTTCATACAACCAGTGTTTCAGTGATTTCACATAAGGCCGAACGTCGATAAAAAGTGTTGCTGGTTGTGCCGTGTAACAAACAGGCCGAAGTGTATGCGGTAGTTCTCGCTCATTATTTGCTGCTAGAATTAGAATGCTTGATTACTGAATGAGCCGATTGTTCCAAATTTTTAATGACGAAAATCAAAATGAACAGTGGTAATGAAGTTAGTAAAACAAGGCTGTTTATCACATTAAAAACTGTCATCTTTATGCACGGCGCTTTCATTAGCAGAGAAAATCATTGCGACTGTTCAAAGACAAATTTTCGAAACGTGATTCTCGACCAGATATAACGCTAGGTAATAAATAACCACAGTGATATACACGATACTAATCCACCGTTGCCAAAGTGACGAGTGCAACGACAGACACGAAAACCGTGGCTTCACTAACGAAGTGCAACTGAACGCTGGCTCACTGTCAATGAGGTTTCAAAATTATGATCCTCACTTCCTCTTAGCCGGGCCCAACTAAAACCAGTGTAAGCTATGTTAAACTAATTTTGGTGTAGCTCCGGTATTAATGAGAATGTACTGAAAATGACGCCAAGGAAAGTACAGCGGATGTGATTACAACGTGAGTGTAAAGAAAGAAAAGTGGACGAATAGATAACTTGCTGCTGGCAAGCATCGAACCTGCGACCTTCGAATAGCGCGTCCGAAGCTCTACCAACTGAGCTCCAGCGGCGGTCATCCACCCCTCCACTTTATGGGGTATATATGTGCACTTAAACGAGAGAGTGTTTGGTCTCTAATCCTTTCGTCCTCTTTCCTTTCTTCACATTTACATTACACTCACCCCTAATGATGTGCCCCACACTTTTCCTGGCATCAATGTCTCTTAGTTCCTTATATAATTATGTCTACCGAAGAAAAATAGGCCCTTGAATCTCCACTCATTTTATTTAGCGTAGTTATAGCTTTGAATAACTCACATCTCTTCCGTTCGTTGTGTTTCTCCAAGAGTACCAGATCTGAAGGGTCTCGTGTCTACTTGCTGCGTCTTGATCGATCTTCTATGCTTATTCTCCCAAGGTACAACTAATGTCGGACACCACATCCACGTTAGTCGCTATCGACTTTTTTTTGCCTTTTCGTGGCGTTCAGGCAGGTGAGGCTGTTCGTCTACCGTCATCTATCTCATCACGGTCTTTTATAGCGAAAAACAGAAAAAAGAGAAGACCAACAAGTATACGGTCAAAGTTTTGCGATCAGGTAATTTCTTCTTGCTTGTTGTATGAGATATCCCTCATACCTCAGCCCGCACTGAGAATGATCCACTCAACTCGGTCTCGGGTCGGCGGCCGGAAATCTTTCCATTCGTTAAGCAGGGGCGTCGCCCTATGGCGAACGAGCCTCAGCGAGTGGTTACGCGGTGAGCGAATGCCTCTACGCAATGCTATCGTAGAAATAAAAGTATACGATGGCAAGAAGAAGATGTGACGATGAAGACGTCTCCACGCTGCGTAATCTATTTGATGGTCTTCTGGAACATGGGCAGTAAAGATAACTGAACTGGTTAGTGCTGCACGTGTGGGCTTGTACACGGCCGTCTGTGGCACACCGTAGTCCTCCTCGTGCATCAGCTTCCCACACGGAGGGTTCGAAGGTGTTCGGACCGTGCTTCTCGTATCCGCGATATCTGTAGAGTGGGTAGCCCCGTCATGTTTCGCGATTGCCCGTCTCTCGCATCGTCAAGTGAGACGAAATACAGGATTAGAGATCTTACGACCAGATTTGGGGTGGCAGCCCGTCTCGTGTGTACAGCCAGGTGTGCCCAGCTTGCACGCCTGGTTGGTCTCCCCGAAATGTTGCTGGTTGTGCCGTGTCTTATCGTTATCATTGTTTGTGTTTTCTCTCCCAGATATGCGAGCTGGAAGGAGCGGTGCGCTGAAATTACGCAACCCGCAATCGACCATTGCGAGGAGATGACGCGTCCTGCGGCTGCGTTCGATGTCTACAGCGGAATGACCGCGTGATCATTGGATTTCGGAGGCTGCCGCGTTGGAGTGTAGAGGCATAACTTGTTGTTACTGCGCCCGATAAGACGTTTTTTCATGTTCCTCCAGGTATACGAAATTGCGCTTTAAGCTGTATTTACCAGTTTTCTCATGCCTGTCAAACAAACACAACACAACGCGCATCTCAGCCGAATGTTAGGGCAAGTGACTCACCCGAACATTGAGGTTGGGTGCGTGTTGTTCTGCGTGCGTGCACATGAGCGCATCTTCTTGTTCGTAGATGGGCGGGGGGACAGACAGACAGACAGACAGACAGACAGACAGACAGACAGACAGACAGACAGACAGACAGACAGACAGACAGACAGACAGACAGACAGACAGACAGACAGACAGATAGATAGATAGATAGATAGATAGATAGATAGATAGATAGATAGATAGATAGATAGATAGATAGATAGATAGATAGATAGATAGATAGATAGATAGATAGATAGATAGATCATTACTGGTGCGTTTTGAAACACTGCCAGAATTCGTTATTTCATACTCACGGTACAAAGCTGAAAACTAAAGGTAATATTGCAAGACAGTAGTTGCGTTGGGGTCGCGACGACGTTTATGAGGCAGAGCCACCCAGCCAAACCTTCTAACGAAGAAGACGCACACAGGGATGATGATGATATAAAGGCGAAAAAAGATGAATGTGAAATACTGTGAATATTACGCTAACAATATATAATCTTTTATTAAGTGGAGCAGATAACAACTCTAAAACCACACGGCAGACATGCGTCTCACACCACTCCCAAGAGATGCGTAGCCGCTCTGGTTCGGTCAAGCCGGACTTCAGAAATGCACCGCTGCGGATGCGAAATGGGACTTCTTGTGCTTGGGCGTGCGTGAGGCAACCTTTCTTGTTCGCAGAGCGTTTAGGCTGGAATACTTGAAAGACTTGTGCCTGTGTGTTTTAGCTATATATCTTACTGTCTAGTAAACTGAATGAAAAAGTAAATCAATAAATAATTAAAAAGAAGTACGAGGACAGAAGCAGTGGGGCGTGCTCGGGCTAATTGCGGCTGGTCAGGCGTTCAACTTTCAAGTAAGCTAATCAGTGTGGCTGAAAAGAACGTCCGGCAGTGAAAGAGTACGTGTACACGGATCTCCACAGGCAGAAGAACTTCGGAGACTTGAAAGATGGGAAAAACGTGAAACGCTATGAAAGCAGAGCTCGCGGTGGACCCCAGTGGCACGCGGCGAAGCATGCCGACAGCGCCCTGCCCCCGGAAAACTACGTGGTTTTCTGGGGGCAGGAAAACCACGTAGTACGTGGAGTACGTGGCTCGGGCACGTACTCCAACAAAGGCGTGCACGACAGCGTTTTTGATTGCGGGTCGTCAATCCTTATAGCGTCCTTTTTTTCTGTATATATTTACCTATATTTATTTTTTTTAGAACGATGCAATCCCTACTGCTTTGCCACTGCTTCCGGGTGAGTGCACCGAGTCAACGTTCCTGCTTGTTGTGTTGCTTGCTAAATTGCCACAGGTTGGAAAAAAAAGTGCAAAATAGATAGTTAGTAAATGGACAGGCTACAGTGTGTTCAGGGGAAGCATGGAAGAGTTAAAGTAAGGTAAAACGATAGCAAAAGATACGAGATATAGATTGAAATATAGCTTTCACAACAATGAATTATCAAAGCCCCTTATATCTCTCTGCCTTACGGCGTCTATAACTCGTTATAGTCCAGAAAGTTACAATGCTATAACAAATGCTATAGAAAGCTAGAAGTTATATTACTACAGAAGTGTAGTTCAGGAAATCGATACGTCATGTGCGTGGATGCCTCTTTATAAAACGTGCGCTGGCAGTGGTGCTTTCTTCACAGGGTTTTAAAATTATAATAACTTAGAATAGTAAACATGATCAAAGTCTCATGCAATTATATTATTTGATTCTTAAGATCTATTACGATGCTATTGTCTAGTGGAGACACAGTTGAAAGATTTAACTGCCACTTCACGTGACTTGACGACTCGCTTCCACTCCGTATACAGTCGTTTATTATATAGTCACACGTATTTTGTTAGCTCCCCGATGGCGTAGTCGTCGCGTTAAATTCCACTTTGAGGCACACTTGGATCATTTGTCTACAGGGACCAGCCTGTCGCCTTGACCACTTGACTCATCGCATCCGTCATTACTGGAGCACTCTCTTATAATGCTGTGTTGGTGTATATAAGTGGACTATCTGCTCACCGAAACGCATTATAAAGATGCATAGAGGCCATGGTGGTTATTTTCACGGTACTTACAACGATTCGCATCAAGTGTCGCACATCGTGGTGCACTGCTTGCATTAGGTAGACGATATAAAAGCAAACCATAGGGCTGTCGATATAGAAGCGTATTTCTTGAAGGCCTCCGAACTGAGGAGAGCTCTAACAAATCGATTTCATCGCAATTCGTTTTCACTTACGGTTGCATGATCGAAGAAGACCACTGAAGAATCAACGCCGTCAAGCAATGATTTGCTCCACGTGGATATACATTAACTTAACTGATGCGTTAAAGAACCCCATGGGATCGAAATTTCCGGAGCCTTCCACTACGGCGTCGCTCATGACCATATGGTGGTTTCGGGACGTTAGCCCCGCCGCGGTGGTCTACTGGCTAAGGTACTCGGCTGCTGACCCGCAGGTCGCGGGATCGAGTACCAGCTACGGCGGCTGCATTTCCGATGGAGGCGGCAATGTTGTGTGCTCAGATTTGGGTGCACGTTAATGAACCCCAGGTGGTCAAAATTTCCGGAGCCCTCCACTACGGCGTCTCTCATAATCATATGCCGGTTTTGGGACATTAAACCCCACAAATCAATCAATCATTTTGGGACGTTCAATCTCACATATCAATCAACTTAACTGACGCTCTGATGTGAGGTAAATGGGGACTAATTTGTACGGTAACTATTCGTGGACACGTTTCATAGTGCACTATCGAAGAAATCAGAAGTCAGAACAAGGGGGGCGGGGGCGTTTCACCCACCCGCCTGCCTGTTCAGTTAAGACGGTTGTTGTCGTCATCGGGGCCATGGTGTCGTCGTCGAGCCACCACGTGTTTTCCAACGACCATCAATCTAACTTCAATTCATCCCAAATAAACAGTGATAACAGCGTAGTTGTTGGGACTCAACGTCCCAAAACCATGATATAATTAGAGATGGCCTACTGGAGCAAACTTGAAGGTTGTGTCGTAAAAGATCAAGGCTTGAACAAAAGCCCGTCTGGTCATGAAGAATCCTTGAATAAAAAGACGAAGACGCCGACCACGGGAGCCTGGATCACATAGTGAACAAGGATTCCGTTCTGGGTGCCGAAACGTTATATTACAACTTTTTTTCGGCGCATTAATCTTTCGAACAATGCTTTTGAACAGTTGACCTTGCGCTCAATAACAGCTGTTAATGTGCCCGTAACAAAAACGAATGTGTCATTGACATATGAAATAAATTGGGCATCCTCACAGCATCACACAATTTTATTCACATAGGGTACTGTTTAAGCAGATCGTTTCCTGTTACAAATATTTCATACTGTTTAAGCTCGTAGAAGAGAACAGAATGGCTTTGAAACATAATGGCTTTTAGAAGTCAATGTATGTGCTCACAGCGTATTGTATACGGCACTAAAGGCATCCAACATAAGGATGATCGATTAAAATTTTAGAGGCGAAGTTCCTTATGGCGAGACCTGGCCTGTTGTCGAGCGGCGTCGATCATCGACCATCCATTGCACCCTGTAGCGTATCTCTACTCATACAATAAATGGCACTCTCCCACAGAAATGCATGCAAACTGCAGTTCGGTAACGATATACAGTAGATGGCCCAGCACGCATTCCATTTCTCGTCTCGTGGCCGAGAGGGCGCTGTCTCATAGACATGCGTACAATATGGCGGTTGGGTCAACGTACGCTGGAGGGCGTTGGCAGCGCAGGTGTTCTCCGATTGGCTGCTGCGTGCGCTGCGCGGGGCTCCACCGGCACGTCCGTTATCTTTCATTCCCCTGGGATCGTCGCCTCGATCACGCTGCTTGGCGCACCATGGACGACGAAGAGCGCCGGTTGAGGAAGGCCGCTGCGGCTCGTGCTCGTCGGCAGGATCCAGAGGTGCGGATGGACGGGTGCATGGACGAACACATGGACGCTTCGTCCCACTCATCTCCATTCACTCCGTGGATATGCTGTAATAGTTTAATTCATTGATTGATAACCGTTTACAGATACAGCCTTTAACTGAATAATTGCTTTTGATGTAATGTTCTAATTGGTTATGCTATATCCTTATGGTTTCTTCTAGAGGGTTTATAGTTGTTTCAGAAAGGCTGTTTGCATTTGATCGCAACAGAAGTCTATTAGATGCGCTAGAGGTCACAAGTAAGCATTGGCGCGTTCGCGAAAATTCGCATTTTCACCAAGTGGGCAGAGGGGTATTGTCTCCTTTGAATGATGTCACAGTCTGAAGGATTTCTAGCCATCGTCTATGAATGATTCGGACGGGGGTCATGTTTCCTCGTAGCTGGCCTACTAGAATTCACCGATATCAGGGGTGTTTTCGATGACAGCATTGGTTCAAAAGAGGCACCGGAAAAAAGCAGCATGGCCAAGGGTTAGAAAATCGCGCGAAGGGCAACACAGAAAGGAGGAGAAAAGGAAGTAAACCAAACTCTCGCACTTTGGGACGGCAATTTTTTTTTCGTTTATTCATTAGATAATGCGCAAGCTTTAAATAACAATATTCCTGCTGATTGACCTGATGCCACCTTTGAAATCACCCATGTGAGAAAGCGCAGCAACGTACTGGCCTCTAAACAGGCCATCGATACAAACAGCTTCTGGAAGTGAGGCGACATGAGTTTTTGACTCCGGTTGAAATAAGTGGTAGTTGCGCTAATGTATAGTTCTCATATTTCACCGTTTCGTTGCAATAACTCGGCGCTACCCTCACATCTTCAATCGTATGTGTGTACAGCCGGAATAATAATAATAATAATAATAATAATAATAATAATAATAATAATAATAATAATAATAATAATAATTTCGTATTTTATATCCCAAAACCACAATTCTATGGAGTACGCCGCAGTGAAGGGTGCCGAAAACTTCGACCACCGGGGAGACCAAATTATGACCCTTCGGGACACTCAATAGAATAATATATATCGTGACCGTCCTTCTTTCGGTCCCAGCGGGGTCCTCTAGGCTGGCTGGCGTTAGCTGCAAGCGTCCTGTGAGAGTCGCATTTCTTCAGGGTCTGTTCGACGATTTTCATCATCCGTGAGTGCGCCTCCTTGCGCTGAGTATAGTCGCCCAAGTAAATGGCGGCCCCTGTTGTGCCTCATATGCAGAAGAGGTCGTGGTTACACGTGCTGCGGTTTATCTATTATGGGTGCAGATGTCGCGAGAGCTGCGGTTTCCACATTTTGAGTGTCACAACGCAATGCATGAATGCTGTTTGCGGTAATGACAAACTGGTGCGAACTTGGCTGCTAACTGCATTGCAGAAATGCTAGCTTTAGAATCATGATATACATATATATATATACATATATATATATATATATATATATATATATATATATATATATATATATATATATATATATATAAGGGAAGGAAGTGTATACCTAAGGGCTCATTTTTCAGTGTTTTGACACAATAATATTGAGATCTAACAGAGAGTAATGCCAAGGAATGTACAGGGGAAGTTATTAGAACCAATGGAATGTAAATAGGAAGAAAGAAAAGTGTGTGAAAAAATAACCAGCCTTGAGCTGGTTATTTTTTGAGCTGGTCATTACTGTCTGTTAGATCTCATTATATATATATATATATATATATATATATATATATATATATATATATATATATATATATATATATATATATATATATATATATATATATATATATATATATATATATATATATGTATATATATATATATATAAGGCTTATATGCAGAAGGATATTTTTAGTTGCCACAAGGTTAAAAATATGAAAGTAGATGCGCTTTCACATAACAGCTGTTTATTCTGCCGACGTTTCGACGGGAGCCCCATCTTTTTTAAGGCACAATGCCTTGAAAAAGACGGGGCTCCAGTCGAAACGTTGGCAGAATAAACTGTTGTTATGTGAAAGCGCATCTACTTTTGTATTATTATATATATATATATATATATATATATATATATATATATATATTGTCCCGACGTCAAGAGAGAGGTCGTACTAGAAGACGCTGAGAAAACAGCAGCGGGTCGGTCTTTTTGTTAACCGCGTGAGAGAGAGTTCCTCATCTTTGTCGTTGTTGCATTCTGCATAAAAGCGTGCAGATGCGCGTATGCGCTGTCGCCTTCGTCTTTTTCGCGGGACGCACGTGACATTTGCCTCCCTCCAAAAATGGCATCGTCCCGATGCGTAGCCAAGGCACTCTACTTATAAAAACGCACATATGCACCGGCACGCACAGGACAAACGAGAGTTAGCTGGACAAGTAGGGTTTCATCCGGATGACATGCACGATTTCGGGTGCGCAGTTTCGGCGACTGGAACTGCAATTGCCGTCAGGAATAACTTCGTAGTTGATGTCGTTCAATCGTCGGGTGACTCGATATGGGCCAAAGTATCGTCGTAATAGCTTTTCTGAAAGTCCGCGTCGACGTATTGGGATCCAGACCCATACCTTGTCGCCTGGTTTGTAGGTTACCAATTTATGTCGTAGGTCGTACCGTTTCGCATCTTTGTGTTGCTGGTGACAAATACGCACGCGGGCTAGCTGTCGGGCTTCTTCGGCACGCTGACCAAATTCTTCGGCGTCAGCGTGAGTGTCGTCACACTCGTGCGGCAGCATAGCGTCCAACGTTGTAGTGACTTCGCGCCCGTGTATTAAACTAAACGGCGTCATTCCGGTAGTTTCCTGCCGGGCAGTATTATAGGCGAAGGTCACATAAGGCAAGATTTCGTCCCAGTTCTTGTGTTCTGTGTCGACATACATGCAGAGCATGTCTGCGAGGGTCTTATTAAGCCGCTCTGTTAGTCCGTTTGTTTGTGGGTGGTACGCCGTTGTTCTCCGGTGAGCTGTACCACTGAGCCTGAGAACCGACTCCAAAAGTTCTGCCACGAACGCAGTTCCTCTATCCGTGATGAGAACTGTTGGAGCACCATGCCGAAGGACGACGTTTTCTATGAAGAAATGAGCCGCTTCTGCTGCTGTGGCCCTCGGCATGGCTTTAGTTTCTGCGTAGCGAGACAAGTAATCAGTGGCGACAATGATCCATCTGTTCCCTTTGGTAGAAGTTGGGAATGGGCCCAGGAAATCCATTCCGATTTGGGCGAATGGCTTTGCTGGTACTTGAACGGAATGTAATAAGCCTGCCGGCCTGCCGGGTGGTGCTTTGCGTCTTTGACAGTCGGCACATGTTTGGACGTGATGTTTTACAGCAGCAGGTAGGTTAGGCCAGTAGTAACTGTTTTGCAGACGGGACAATGTTCGAGTGTAACCGAGATGACCAGAGGTGACTTCATCATGGCAGGCTTCCAGAATTTCTTTTCGCAGTGATGCAGGGACGACGAGCAAGTATGGGCTGCCGGTGGGAGAAAAGTTTTTCTTGTATAGGACGTCGTTCCTTAAACAAAAAGATGGCACTCCTCTCGCAAAAATTCGCGGCACGTCTTCCCGTCGTCCTTCTAAGAAATCAATAAGCGAAAGCAGGTCAGGGTCACGGCGCTGCTCTTGTGAGATAGTGGCCGCGTTGATGACTCCCAAGAATGCGGCGTCCATAGACTCGTCATTAATAGCGGCAGGCTCAACGGGTGACCGCGAGAGACAGTCTGCGTCGGTGTGCTTCTTCCCTGATTTATAAATAATGGTCATATCAAACTCCTGAAGCCGAAGGCTCCAGCGTGCTAAACGGCCGGATGGGTCTTTCAAGTTAGTGAGCCAGCAAAGCGAGTGGTGATCACTGACGACCTTGAATGAGCGGCCATACAGATACGGTCGAAATTTGAGAACCGCCCAAACCACGGCGAGGCACTCTTTCTCGGTAGTCGAGTAGTTCTCTTCCGTGCGAGAGAGAGCTCTGCTGGCATAGGCTATCACTTTCTCGGAGTTATCTTGCCATTGTATCAGTACGGCGCCCAGGCCTACATTGCTTGCGTCGGTGTGAAGTGCTGTTGGCGCTTCCTGGTCAAAGTGTGCCAGAACCGGAGGTGTTTGGAGGCGTTGGCGTAATTCGTTGAACGCTGTTTGTTCCTTTTCGCTCCAAAGAAAGGGGACATCCTCTCGTGTGAGCCGCGTCAGAGGCGCCGCAATAGACGAAAAGTTGGCGATGAATCGTCGGTAATAAGCGCAGAGGCCTAAGAAGCGTCTCACTGCTCTTTTGTCATGCGGTGCGGGAAACTTTGCGACAGCGTCGATTTTGTCCGGGTCAGGTCGAACACCTTCGTGGCTGACCACGTGGCCTAAGAAGCAAAGTTCGTTGAAACCGAAATGGCACTTCTCTGGCTTTAAAGTCAGGCCAGCCGAACGTATAGCTTGTAGAACTGCGAATAATCGACTTAGGTGTTCCTCGAATGTAGCTGAGAAGACGACAACGTCGTCTAGATAAACCAAGCATGTCTGCCACTTAAGTCCTGATAGCACAGTGTCCATTAAACGCTGAAAAGTGGCTGGCGCTGAGCATAACCCAAATGGAAGCACTTTAAATTCATAAAGACCGTCGGGCGTCACGAAAGCAGTTTTCTCACGGTCTCTCTCGTCGACCTCTATTTGCCAATAGCCACTTCGCAGGTCCATCGATGAGAAATAGCGTGCATGCCGCAGCCGATCAAGAGAGTCATCTATACGTGGCAGTGGGTAGACGTCTTTCTTCGTTACTTGGTTTAACTTGCGGTAATCTATACAGAAACGCAAGCTGCCGTCTTTCTTTTTAACCAATACCACGGGGGATGCCCAAGGACTCTTGGAAGGCTGTATTACGTCATCTTGGAGCATCTTCTGAACTTGCTTTTGGATCTCCTCACGTTCTTTCGGAGCCACACGGTATGGGTTTTGACGGATCGGTCTCGTATTTTCTTCAATGATGATTCGGTGCCGTGTCAGTGGTGTTTGCTTGACTTTCGACGTGCACGAAAAACAATTTTTGAACTGGTGTATCAGCTCTAGTAGGCGCTGTTTTTCCGAGGCTGACAGGGTTGAGCAAATGTTGACAGACAAAGGTGTCGAGGCTGGGATGGTCGCCTCGTCCGGTTGCAAAGCGAAGCAATCTCTGGCTTGGTCCACGTCGCCGTAGTAGGCAATCGCGGTGCCCTTCTGGATGTGACGACGCTCGTTGCTGAAGTTGGTGATGAGCACTTCTGCCCGCCCATCAATTAGTGCCAGAATGCCTCTCGCTATGGAAACACCTTGCGTAAGCAATAGCGTGTCTATTCGCTCCGCTATCACCTCCTTACGGCACGGCCATTCACACAACACCGACACAAGGCAGCAAGATCTCGGCAGGAGCATCACATCATCGGCTACGCGTAAACGTTGCAGTTGTTCTTCAGTGGTGGCGTCGACGTAAGGATGGGAGGAAAAGGTGACGATACGTTCTGGGATGTTGATGATAGCACCGTACTCTCGCAGAAAATCCATACCCAAAATTAACTCTTTACAACAGTCCGGTAAAATGACAAATGTGGCGACGAAGTTCGAATCATCGATTACGAGCCGAGCGGTGCATTTACCGGTTGGCGTCATTAGCTGCCCACCAGCACTCCTTATGCTCGGCCCACTCCACGGCGTCTTAACCTTCTTAAGGCGGTCGGCGAGCTCTTGTCGCATAATAGAGAAGTCAGCACCAGTGTCAACCAGTGCTGTTACGTGGTGTCCGTCTATAATAACGCTGAGGTCGGCACGTACAAATTCATTGGCAGTAGTACTCGTGGTTGTTGTCGTCTTCGTCATCACCGTCGTCACGTCGTCTTTGTGTAGAGGCAAGGGGGTCTTTTTGGCGTCTCGGCAATTGGCAACCTTGCCCCCGGAGGTCGCGGCAGTTAGTTTCCCTGGCACGGGCTTGGGGAGCGGTTTCTGATGGCGTCCGCGTATCTTTGGCGATTCGGGGAATTCTGACCTCGTGCAGGTGAGGGAGACCGCCAGCGACGACTTGGTGAAGACGCTTGGTTGGTCGGTAGGTGATCAGCACCGTGGTCACGAGGGTCTTCAGAGTAAAAAGAAGCGGGCCGAGAAAAGTTTCCAAACCGGGTTTCTCGATGACGGCAGTAGCGCGAGATGTGGCCTGGTTCGCCGCAGTTGAAACAAAGGGGTCGACGGTCGGCAGTGCGCCACAAGTCGGTCCGACGTACTGGTGGTCGCCGCACAGGTTCACGCTGCCACCACGGCAAGGTAACGGGCCGCGGCTGAAAGGGTGGTTCTTCTGGGGCAGGCGGATGACGGCGCACGGCATCAGCATAGGACAGTGGACGTGGTTCGGGTGGTGGCGCCGGTGATGGAAAGGCTTGCCGTAGTTCCTGGCGCACGATTTCTGCAACAGAAGCAACTGGGGGATCGGTAGACGGAAGGCCGAGGGCCCGCAGCTCTTCCCGCAGGATTTGTCGAATCATTTGCCGTAAAGAGTTTTCGGAAACGGCAGCGTTTTGAGCGGCGGCACCAACAGGCGTTTGGTCGGGCAGGCGGTCAAAGTGGCGGCATCGTTGCCGGAGCGCCCGCTCAATGACAGTCGCCTCTTTGATGAATTCATCCACTGTTGTTGGCGGATTTCGTACAAGGCCGGCGAAAAGCGGTTCCTTAACTCCCCGCATCAGATGACGAACTTTCCTTGCCTCGGGCATGTCAGGGTCAGCGCGGCGAAATAGGCGGACCATATCCTCAGCGAACATGGCCACGCTTTCGTTCGGCTTTTGCATGCGGGCTTCGATCATCTGTTGTGCGAGATCCCGTCGGTCCGCACTCAGGAACGTCTCGAGAAGCTTTTGGCGGAAATCGTCCCAGGTTTGGAAAGTAGGCTCCCTGTTCTCGTACCATGTGCGAGCGCTATTTTCCATTGCGAAGTAGGCACGGCCAAGTTTTTCTTGCACACTCCAACGATTCACCACAGCGGTCCGCTCGAACTGGTCGAGCCAGTCCTCGACATCTTCATACGGTTCTCCACGGAAGACTTCGGGAACACGAGGAGTCTCAAAAGTTACCTGGTAAGGGTGAGTCGTTTGGGCCGGGGCCGGGGGAAGATTCGCAGACGCTGAAGGGGCCGCCATGTTGGTAACAGGAGATGCCGTCAAGAGTTCTGGGCTTAGGCCTAATAGGCGCCGGCTGAATCGGTGTACTGGAGTCGCAACAAGACGTTGAGGCTCCGGACTGGGTGTACGGTCCCGAACAACGCTTTCTTGCATCAGGTTGCAGGCCCCAGCACCTCCACCAGTGTCCCGACGTCAAGAGAGAGGTCGTACTAGAAGACGCTGAGAAAACAGCAGCGGGTCGGTCTTTTTGTTAACCGCGTGAGAGAGAGTTCCTCATCTTTGTCGTTGTTGCATTCTGCATAAAAGCGTGCAGATGCGCGTATGCGCTGTCGCCTTCGTCTTTTTCGCGGGACGCACGTGACAATATATATATATATATATATATATATATATATATATATATATATATATATATATATATATATATATATATATATATATAGTGTTATTTTTCTGTGTTGTGCTGTGGGTTTATTCACCCGCAAAGATTGCGAGATGGCACCTATGTGTTGGAAAAGTTTCACGTTTGCAGTAGATCAGTTTGATAACGTTGCGTACAAGAGGTAAATTATTCGAGAGCTTGCGCAAACCGCAGTGGTAAGACTGTAAAGTTCGATTGGTCCCAAGGACGATCAGTTGATCGACGGCTGACGGCATGTTTACCAAGGTAGATACATCTCATAGCGAAGGCTACATAAAAGCCCATATATATATATATATATATATATATATATATATACACGTTTAGAAAATGGTGGTTGATCAGCTGCTTATGGGGCTTAGCACCGTTTCTGTGAGAAGGGAACACTTCCAGTAAAGAAATAATAAAGCTGATGTGACGCAATAACTGGTAAGCAAGTGACGTCATCTGTGCGCACTAGCGCGAAATTTGATTTCGAATTACATTTTATATAGGCCCCTGATCGCTAAGGACGCGCGCTAAGACTATCACCGGCGAGTTATCCACGAGTGCGCTTCAAGTCACAAACTCATGACTGGATAGCGATGTTAAAGTTTACTACCGTACACGTTGTGTCGGTTTAACAAGAAAACTTATTCTTCCCACTTTTATTTGGCACTCGTGGCGTCTTCCGCAGATGGGCTAAAGCAACCGATGGCGTATAGCTGTCCTATCTGCCGCGTTGCTTATTTGCTTTACACATACGCAGGTTCTTTAGCATGCACAATGCTTGTGTGATTCAGTTTTAGGAGGAAGAAATGACGCCTAGTCAAGCCAAAATAGCGATATTTGGTTTTATTTATTGGTCTCGGTAACTCAAGTTTATTCCACAGCAAACTGTGGCAATAAGCAGAAGAAAGTCGGCGGACGTTCCTTGCGTTAAGTCCTATTATTTTTCTTGTATAATGGTCCGATAAATTACCACTATCGTATGCGAGTGCCGACATGCGAATTGTACTGCGATGTATAACCTGGCCATCTGCTCACCAACAACGCGAATAGTATAGGCACTGCATGCTCAAGAAGAAAGCCGGGTTGCAGGAAGGAATGAAAGTCCAGGGAGCACTGTATTCGTAACCGCTGCCCTTGTTTCTTACCTGCCCTTGTTTATCACCAGGCATACGTTTGTTGCTACTGCATCCTTGCACAGCACATCGTTTCCGCAGGTACCGACAAAAGCACTCGGCGTTAAATGCAATCCGCATTCTTCCGCTTCCCGTTGGACACTGCATTCAAGGCGTTCACCAACGATAAAACGCACTTTACAATTTCGCAAACAGCAGAGAACGCAAACAAGTGCGGGACACTTTAAAACACGCGAGGGGGTATGTCGTAGCCGACGAATTTTACGAGCGTGCGTTTCCATGTAATGCAAGAGCTACACTGCGTAATAATAGCGTGGGCATAGGGCACCAAAAAATTTTTTCCAAAGTAATAAAAATCATAATATATTCTTTGTTCATTACACATACATGGAAAACAAATCTCATTTGTAAAACCTATCGATTGCTTTCTCTTTCAATCAAACTTGACTTTTCACTATTAGTGTTTGTTCCCTCGACACGTATGGTTGCGTCAAATCACAGCTCCCGTAACTCCCCATGCTGACGTCACTGGTACTAGCTACTGAACCGCTCTTCACCCGAACTTTTCGAGACCTACTTGAATAGACCATGTGTTGGCCGCTATCACTGTACGGTGTGCTCTGCTGCAGTCTGACTTTCTTTTACTCGGCCACAAGCTCGGCCAAATGAAAATTTTCGTCTCGGACACGCTGCCTGCTCCTTTGTCCCACGTCACAATCACGTGACAATATACGAATAACGTCTTTATGTCATCATAACGCCTCATTGTTTTGCACAGTGTAGTGTGGTCAGCTGGGGCGTTGGGGCGTACTATTGCTCAGGCCACTATCTGCCTTCGGATATATTTTCTTTTATTTATTGGTAAACCAATATGGTATATTTGCTAATTATTCAATTTTAATGGCAATATGAATCAGTCCACAAATAAACAATGCATAATACAATGTGGAAATTGTCGGACCACCATTGCCGTTAAACTCGAAAAAGAAAACCTGAGTTGAGTAGTTATAAGTGGAATTTTACGTACCAAAACCATGATATGATTATGAGGAAAGCTGAAGAAGAGGACTCCGGAAATGTTTACCATCTGACCTGTTCTTTAACGTGTACTGACAACGCACAGTACCCGGGCCTCAAGGATTTTGCGTCCATCAAAATGTGACTGTCGCACCCGGGTACGAGCCTCGTGATGTTCGCGTCTGCTGCCGAGCGCTGTAACCACTCATATACCATGCCAGACGGGAGAGTTAAAATAAGATACCCCCTGAAATTGCCATAGACACAGCAGGCGAAGAAACTCGATAGTCTATCAAAGGCCAGGGGAACTGAGTTTTGTGCGATGAAACAAGATCAGACAGCGCACGGAGAGAGAACGATCACAAAGTATGCAACTATAGTCGATGCACTCGCACCTTTGAAATGTACGTAAAACGACTAACTTCTCTGTTGAACGTTGACGCACCTCTTTGCTGCTTTCGTTCAATGCATGCAGCCAAAGCACTTAGAACACCGAGACAACTGATGTCGTTCCATGACGGGTACCAAGCTTTTTGAGTGAATACCAACCACCAACTATTCATTCTTTTGAAACATAAGAATCGCTTGTGTCATTGAAAAGCGACTAGATTTTCAAGATAAGTTCCCTTAAGGCTCTTGGATAAGCAGTGAGTTACTGATAACTTAACTGAACAGGCGGATTGGTACCTTTGAGATCGGGATTCTCAACACTGTGTTATTGCGATAGCCATTACATGGACACTCTCAGCTAGATTTCGCCGCCAGCGTCGACGTGGACGTCGGCGTCGATGTCATGCACCGTATATGTATACGTATCTATATATATGAAAACGCAAGAAAGAAAAAAATCCCAGAAAAATTGCGGAACCCTTAAGCTTCCCCTTTAAGAGTTGAACGTGATTGCAAAATCCGGCCCCTATAGTTCGCCCTCCAACCGCTAAGTGCATACTTATTAATATGTTTTGTTACACACACACACACACACACACACACACACACACACACACACACACACACACACACACACACACACACACACACACACACACAAACGCGCGTGCACACAAGCGCGACGTATCTATAGTAATGCAGTGACTGTGCAGTGTGACCACTTCCCTGTGCTAGAACAGCGCTCTCCTGTAGACGAGACACGTTTCTCACAATGTCGCACAGATGGCACCCAGGCACACACACACGCACGCACGCGCGAATGGTACATACAGGCTTTTTTATCTTGCAAGAGTCGCATGGCCACCTAGATATACGCCACACGCTCGCCAATTTTGAGGCGATAAAGAGTGTCACAATGCCTCACAGATGGCAACACAATATCTAGCGTTTGCTATTGGCTTGATCAACACATCTGAAAATACATGATACATTTTCCGCTAGATGGACATAGTTGTCCAACTTTAGAGCTGTTTAAAAGTTCCTGTGTGTTTTTAGCGGCGATGCAAGCACTATCCCGACATTTTTTGACGTAGTTTGATGGCCTCCCAAATGCGCCTACAAATCGCCGAATGGGCTCGTTTTCGTCGTGACACCTGTCGAACAAAACGCGTCAAGGATACTCCTTCCACTACATGGCATTTATGTAGTGCTTTTTCCCGAGGCATCTGCACGCAACATTGCAGTTTTGAGGTAGGACATCATTTGCCACCTGAACGACCCGGGTTTGATCCTTAACGGGACTGAAAATTTTATTCTTCACTTTATTTGTTTCTTTCTCAATTTTTCGCTCACAATTAACGGGGCCGACGCTGACGGTGGAATTTATGCAACACGAGCTCTCTAACACTACCGCATTAAAAAATACTCCGGCGCGCGATATCGAACGTAGGACCTCCGTGTCGTGAAGGCAAGGCCTTAACCACTGAGCCACCAAAGGGTACTTCAACGTTCAAATGGCAAGCTATTCATATCTATACCACTTGCGCTGTTAGTGGGTATCTCGGGGTGGAGGGGCTATCGTGTTTTCAGCATTATCAGCAAGATGGCGCAGTGCACGTCTCGCACGCGTACTTTGGCCCACGTAGGGAATAAGGGGGTGTACGTCGACCGCGTGTCCTTGCCTTGCAGTGGGGAGAATCGTACGTCTTAGCTGGTCTTTGGGTTTCGTGGGAACGATTCTGTTGTAGTTACCCGGCGCACAAAGGTGAGCAATCGTTGCACAACCTCCGTTTGCGAAAAGGGGTGCGCTTTTCAGACACAGCGAAGTAATGACTTAGACGTCTATTCGCGTTCATCTGTGCCTGTGAGTACGTTTCGTGCTTCCCATATATATATATATATATATATATATATATGAAAGATTCTAACCTCCCCCAACAAGATTACGATTCGTATGTTCTTCACTTCGGTAAGACAGTCGCAACAGCTGGTTTTCGTTCGAAGCGCAGGTGCTTTCTCTCTTCAGTGTAAGCGCTAGACACACCAGAGAATAAAATTTCATCCTTTCACAGTAGAATATTTTCTTCTGGCTGTGTACGTACGCCCGATCACTTTACGAAATTTGTCTGAACGCTCAATATTGCTTCATAAAACCAGCAACACATACCTGTATCTGTGTGACAATATTCACAAGTGTAAACATGGAAAGGTGAAATGGATGGAATATTAGTCCATCGAAGTCCTTATTTGTGGTGTTTTCGGGACGGCGTCAGTGTCTGTTTGAGGCCGGCGTGACGGCTTTATGCTCTCCCATAGTAGAGTACCTAGTACTCTGAATCGTTACCCCCTTTTTCTAAACACGCACAGTTTGTGGTGTGAATCAAATAGACAGATCGAAAGGATGTTATGCCCGACTCGCCGAGCGTAACCTCCTTCGCTTTAGTAGTTGCGAGTTTTCGGTGCTCTCCCATAGTTGAGTACGAAGTACTCGAAATTGTTAAACATTTTTTCCAAACAGTTCGTGGTGTTCGTAAAAACACAGCCTCATCAAACGTGTGGCCTACGGGACTGATTTTAGCGCTCTTATATGGAGTACCAAGTACACTAGAACGTTAACCACTTTTCTTAACAGACCTTCGAAGCCTGAGGCGTTTTCCAAAGAAGTTCATGCGAGGCACTCGGGAAGGCTTTATGCTCTCCCATAGTAGGGTACCGAGCACTCTAATTCGTTAAATACTTTTTCTTAAACACATGAAGTTTAAACAATTTCGAATGCGGGGCGTTTATTAGTCGCACATGTCACGCTTCGGCGTCGGCGGAGACGTCGTCCACACGCACACTGCCGGCCCAAAAAGACACCGGCCAAGCTGGCGCAGCCCTCCCCCTCTCTCGCCTCGCAAGGGCGACGCAGGCAGCGTCTGCTAGTAAAAAAAAATGGCAGCATATCCACAGAGTGAGTGATGTAGAGTGGGGCGAAGCATTCGTCCGTCCATTCGTTCTTGCTTCCGTCCGTCCATGCGTCCGTCTGTACGACCATCCGTGCATCCATCCGCCCGTCCGTGCAAGCGTCTGTTCGTGCGTCCGCACGTCCATCTGTGTGTCCGTCCCAGCGTTCGTCCATGCAGCCGCCCCTGCGTCCGTTCATGCGTCCATCCATGCATCTGTCTATGTGTCCGTTCGTCCACCTATTCAACATTCCAAGTACCACCACCTCGCATCTTTTCATCATATGTTACTCATATAGAAACACCGCCATCCAGTGGACATTCGAAGGACTAAACGAGAGGTGGCACACGCACACTTTCTTACGGCTTGCGCTTCGGGTCCACTTCCCACCTTCAACCACCTCGAGTTCATGGTATATACTAGTTCACTGTATTCATGGCACTGCGGCCCAACGCTCGCTAAACCTTTCTAAAACCAAGGAGGTTATGCCCAGCGAGTATAACGTAGCAACCCTTTCTTGTCAGATAGTGCTCAATGTACATGCCAATAGCTGCTAAGGGAGAATGAGAGACAGGAGTATTCGGCATTTACTTAACGCGCACGCTGCGAATTTTTTTGTTGTTCAACAGCGCACAGCAGAAATCTCTCACCTGCACCACCTTGGAGGTCAAAATGTAAGACTGGTTACACACTTCGACTACTACTACGACTACGAGGGACGAACGGGTACCGCTATAAGGAGCTTCACCCCTAAAAAAAGAAAGCAGATTTCGCGTACAGTGGGAATCGATGATATGCGAAGCGCGAATGAGGAAGGTTGATATGCCACTTTAAAATTGGCACAACGTTGCGAGGTGGAGGTAAAATATGTTTTAACACCATGCCTTAACTTTCTTTTCCAAGAAGCGCGCATGTCTTGCTCCCTCCCGATATTTGGATTACACCAGCCAGGCCAACATTTTTAGCCAGAGAGGTTGGAACTTCAGTTAGCGCTTACTGACTAAGGGAAAGGTGTAGCGCCCGGTTTCTACGGCGTCATTAGCAAACGCCGTCTAGTCTAGTCATCCTGCAACTCCTGACGTAAAGACCAATGTCGTTGTCAAGAATCGTGGTTTACGTGCATGCAACATGCTGCGATCGGTTTTCATGAGTTCTTTGGGCATACTTGTATTCGGGCAGTGCAGTGCATGGGCGCAGTTTCTTCGGGTGCTGTATACCCTTTTCGCCAGTTGTGTAGGGTGCAATGAGGCAAGCGTCATATTTCGAGAAATAATCATCAAGCGTTACATTACAGCGTTTCGGCACGGCCATCGAGTCTAGAAAATTGCTGATTGACACAGAACACAAACTACTTACCGAAATACCTGCAGGGAGCGTGTTTCAAGGGGGTGACTTTGGATTGCTATATATAAACCAGCGTGCTCAGCAAGTTTGGGCACTGACACCGAATGCGAAAAACGTGAGCTTTATCGACGATACATGTCAGCTGGTAATGTTTCGACTTAAACACTAGCGCTCGTTTCTTCCCTGGTGGAAATATTCGCCGGTATACATTTCATCCGCATCCTTGCAGGTGCCTGTAAGGTCGCGCTGGCCCAGTACCCCCAACTTTGCGCGAAACGGCTCGCGTTTGTGAGTGCGCCCCTACAGAAGGCTGGTAGATTCTGCTGCGCCATGATTCCTTACCACAAACGTGAATGAACGCGACGGTGTTCAGGCCAGCAGTAAAGCTCCAGCGACTCGCATCAGAATGTCTGAAACAGACAACGAACAGGCACGGATGGTACACAGTACAGCGTATAAAAGCAAACTCGTTCTGCATGCGCTGGCAGTTCTCGTATGAGTTCACGCGTTTTGAGAAACAGATTATGGTTCACTACACTCTGAAATAGACCAGAGTTCACTTCTTTATTACAAGTAAACTGATCACTCGATATTTTGTGCGATACGAGGCTGCTCCTGTTGGCGCAGACGTAAGTGCTGCAAACGTGAATGCCCTTACTATAGTTAAAACGGTGTATATATGGCATATTTGTACCACGCGATGAAATATTCTGTACAGTTTGGAATCTGTTGACGTAAAAGGAAATGATGACTGCACGCTTGCAAAAAAAAAAAAAAAACGGAAGACACCTTGCCGCAAAGATATACTTTCACGGAGCAGACCGACGAAGTCAACGAAAAAAAAAAAACCCGAGAACATTACGTGTCTTTGCACTTAATTACTTTTCTGGCGCATATACGCAGCGAGGAAGCTATTTCTATTTGAATCAGCTATAGTCTGGTCCCAGGTGCGTTTTCGATTGAGATCAACAGGATATTTATCAACAATGATTAACTTGTCCGTGCCGATTGCACCATATAACCTCTACGATTGGTGTAATTCAATGCTACCGAAAGTCACAGTGAAACTGTGATTTCAACCAACGTTGCGAGAAAGGGTGCCCAAAAAATAACGCGGGCGAAATTCTGTTGGCAATCTTCAGCACAACTTACAAAAAAAAACTTATTGCGTATCGCAACAATGCTTGGTTGCGTGTAGTAAAGTAAAAAAAAAAACGGTGACTATAAGCTATCACTGTGCCAGGGCTGCTTGACATATAGAGAGCTTAACGTAAAAATCATTCCCATAGGGATGCAGTCACAAACATCGACACTAAGAAATGATTCGCTCAGCAAAGTTTTCGAGATCAAAATGTAATAATGAATGTACAAAAACATCCTCTGTATACCTCTTATTCCTCGTTGTACGCGGAATCGTCTTTGACTTGTGAAACGCACTTCGCCATGACGAGGACTACGCCATATACGCTTTACAGAGATTAACGATTAAGGATGGCTTCTCCGAACTTGGGCCATCACAATGATGCGTTTTCTAAAGCTAGTTCTTTCAAAGCTGCGACAAGAGGCCGTCGTTCCAAACGGTCACTCCCTCTGTCGTTTACACCCACCGCGGTGGTCTAGTGGCTACTCGGCTGCTGACGCGCAGGTTGCGGGATTGAATCCCGGCTGTGCTGTGGCTGCATTTTCGATGGAGGCGAAATTGCTGTTGGCCCATGTGCTCACATTTGGGTGTACGTTGAAAGAACCCCAGGTGGTCGAAATTTACGGAGCCCTCCACTACCTCGTCTCTCATATTCATATGGGGGTTTTGGGCCGTTAAACCCCACATATCAATCAATCAACTATGTGTCGCTTACTGTCTTTACTATGATTACTTTACTTTTACTAACTCTCTTCTCAAGTAAACCAATGGGGAGAGGGGGGAGTCTCATGACTTTGATATATGAGTACCTGTACACAATCTGCTCATACTACCGCTGATAGTACGTCACAAAAAAAAAAAAAACGCTGATGCCTGTGCCCCCCTCCCAAGTTGGGTCGGTATGAACCCCCCCCCCCCCCCCCCCCGAAAAAACTTTTTGACTACGCCCCTGGCCCACTCTTTGCCCACTTCACATGGTCTGACATTTGGCGACTTTCAACTCCTCTGTCAGATAATATTTCATGTTTCCATTTTCGATATTCATATAGTTTTCATTATTGTGTTTGTTGGAACAGTTTCAAGCGCACATGCTGATTGAATATACATTCATCAAATGTAGTACATCGTACTTGGTGCGTTTTTATTGGCGTGGTTATTTTCGTTTAATCTTATTTACCTAAACCAGGCATTACAGGGGAAAAAAAGTAGCTCTAGCATGGTTCATTTCTACTTGCGACCTAGGCGGCCTTGTGTTCGATGCTTGCGCGGGACCATAACTTTTGGCTCGGACACAAGAAATGCCAGACACTTCAGATATCGGCTACGAAATGACTTGGAAACTGTAAAATCTAGGCACTGAACTGGGGAAATTTCAAGGCAATAAGAAATCAGTGAGCAGTTTCAAGCCTCGTGCGCTGCAACTCATCATCCCAGGAGTTTCTCATGCTGCTTTAAATACTGCTTTTCCGTGGTGCAAAATAAGCCGAAAAAGAACGAATCAAACCCTGATAATATGTGGGGTTTTACGTGTTATAGCCACGATATAATTAGGACGCATGACTTAGTGGAGGGCTGCGGGAATTCGGACCAGCCATTGTCCTTTAACGTGCACTTACATCACACAGTTAACGGGCCGCTAAGATACCTCCATCTAAATGCGAGTGAAATGGAACCCACGCCCTTTGAACCCGTGAACCCGCCATCTTGACCCCTGAATGGCCGATTCGGGTAGCAGAGAACAAGGCAAGAGCACTGAGAAAATCAAGCACAAATACTTAGCGCGATTGATTGATTTGTTGGGTTTAACGTCCCAAAACCACGATATGATTATGAGAGACGCCGTAGTGGAGGGCTCCGGAAATTTTTGACCACCTGGGGTTCTTTAACGTGTGCACCCAAATCTGAGCACACGGGCCTACAACATTTCCGCCTCCATCGGAAATGCAGCCGCCGCAGCCGGGATTCGAACCCGCGCCCTGCGGGTCAGCAGCCGAGTACCTTAGCCACTAGAACAACGCGTCGGGGCGACTTAGCGTGAGACTTCTCAGAAACTCTAAGCGTCCTTAAGCATTGAGTCTGAAATCGATCATAAATATCGATCGTGAGCATAGCTGTAGACGCACTTATTGCTCTCAGTATGGTGCAGTCCACAATTATCGATATCGACTTCGGGTTCACCGGAATTTCGGATCAGAAGTAAAGAACAAATGCAGCTTAGTCCGGCGCTGGGAGCAAGACACAGGCTTTTTTTTGTGACCTGCGAACGATCGAAATGTAGTGAGAGCGAAAGAGAGAGGAAGAGAAATAAAGGGAGACGCTAGCAAGAGAGCGAATGTTTGCATATTCGAACGGGCTTGCGAGGACAGTGGTCATTCAAGCATTTCGCAGAAGCTTCGAACGCTCGCTCGAGTTTCCTGTCCTCGGAAAGAACACTATACCGCGAAACCGAGTTAAAAGAGGCGCACACATTTGTTTTTACCCTTCGTGTTCACATCGCGTTACCGGACAAAACACGAGAAATAAAGGTTGCGTTGCCCTCCTTTCTGCGTATTGTCTTTCGTGCGCGTGGGAAAATGGGCGCCATTTCTACAAGCGACCGCGAGTGGCCGTTCCCATTGGCTCGTCGTGGCGGCGTGTTTCTCGTCGTCATGGGGACTGACGCTGTCAACATTGCAACAAGCGACGCTTACGAAAGTTGCCACTGCCGCGATAGGGTACCCTTTCTCCCCCCCCCCCCCCCCCTTCCTCCTGTTCGCGTCCACAAATTCTCTCTCCGGTTTTCATCCATGCACTAGTACGCCGCTTTTTTTTCGCAACGATAGAAGGAGAGGCAAGTGACAAGAAAGAAGTGGAAAATTACCCTACGCTGTCTTAGTTTGCTCTCTACGACGAAAGCTAGAAAAAGAAAGTGGGAACGCGAGAACACAGACGTGACGTTAGTGGGGCGGTACAGAACTGTGGTGATGATGATCATGAGGAGGAGAGAGCACGCTGCGACACAACATCACAACAAGTGCTGACGCCGCTGTTACAATTTTCGAGGTCGACGATTCTTTCTGCGCTTGTTTTCCCCTCCATCCAGTCGTTTCCCTTTGCTTCTCTGGCTGTTGTTTATTTGTTGTTTTCGCCGCGTTCCGGAAAGTGAAAGCGCGCGAGTGAAACGGCAGCGGCGGTCGGCGGCCCGCATTTGCGGCTGTAGTCTGTGTCGGGAGGAGGAGGGGGGGGGGTGCCATGCTCTGTAAGGAGGCGTGTTCCGTTACCTGATGAATGGAGAGAGACACAGGTAGTGGAGAAAGAGAGAGCGGGGTGGAAGCGGATTCGGCACGTGTCTTTGCGTATCTTGCGAGACTGAAAAGAGAGAAAGTAAGAAATCCTCCGACTTAACGGGACATCGTAAAAAAAAAGGGGAGGGGGGGAGGAGAGAAGAAGTGAGGACAGGAGGTTCTGTATAGGAGTTGGGAGGGTGAAAGCGAAGTGAGAGTCGAGGAAGAGTGCGAAATCGATTTGAGCGATTCCCTTTACGACGACGACCGACGACGAAGACCAAGCCGCTGCGGAACGCACACGTTTTTACGCCACGCGCAGCGCCATATAGTCTCGTCGCGTGGCCGCTTCGACATTTGGCCGTGTGACTTCGTTCAACGGGCGTCTCCGGGCTTTGTGCGTGTGTGTGCGTCGGTGTTGGTGTGCACGTGTGTGTATCCGTGACTGTCGTCTCCTGCGCGGCGCTCGAGCGGGCTTAGCTTGACGTCTTTCTTTCTATTTCTTCGTGAGACCTCATCTCGATTCTTTGCAACTTCAACGACATTGTGCTCGACCATCTGAATCGCCACAGTCGGTCACTACTGTCTCCGTGACCACTTGGTTTGCACCCATTCAGTGCCGAGGAAGTTCTTTTACAGGTGAGTGCCGCAGGATCATTTCAAAAACTTGGGCAGTCTCTTGGATGCACCCAATATTTTTTTTGGGGGGGAGGGGGGGGGCGCTTTTACATTAGGTGCACTTGAACTGAGAGATCTGAAAATTCAGCATGCTAGTTTGTTGATGGTTAACGTGGACATACACAGTGTAACATTTGCGTGTTCCTTAAATATTCGCGTAATTGAGTTATAGATGTGCCTTGAATCTCCAACCGATGTCATTACCGGAAACCTAGGATAACGATATGTTAAATCACCAAGCTGGCTGACTTGTTGGTCCATGTGAAAAGTGTGTACTGCAAGTGTGAAGCGACCGTCTACCATAATCCTTGAGTTCGCCCGCACAATGAGGACGCTTTTGAATGTTGCCCTGCTTGAGAAGGTCGTTTCTTAGTCGAATCCCGGGGGCATTTAATCTAAACAAAATAACATACTTCTCCAGAGAACTGCTAGATATGCGCATCCAAGCAGTAGTTGGCCTCGCACTGATGATGATATAATATAACCCTACAGCGCGAATATCCTTCAAACATAAAGAATATCTCCGAGGGATAACGACGAAGGCTAAGCTCCCCCATACGTGATGCCAATTTTAATTAGTTTTTCCTGCTAAGCTCTCTTTCCTATTTGGTGCGAACATTTTACAGTGTATTTTCATCAGTTCTTCTTCCAGTTACACGCGAGAATGGTTGACTCACAGTAAAACTACATTGCCAGATGCAGCAGATGTCTCCGTAAACGTTTCCCAATTGGCTTTATAATAATACCATCTGACTATATTGCGCGTGGGTAGAGTCATTTACTCGTGAATGAAAAAAATTGGCTACCATTTTTATCGCTCCATTTAACTCGTATCTCGCGGACCACGTTCAAAGGAATAATGTTTTATTTTCCTTACACCTACTTTCCAAGAACATTCGGGATTGTATAACGACCGAGATATTTGAACGTTGGGCGGTCTATGGGCTTTCTCGAAGCCAGCAGCGCACATCGCAAAAATCAATCTTTTTTTTAAGCTTTCCTATTTTTGTATACAACGTTCATCTAAATACATATACACGGGATTTCTATTTCGTCTTGCGTCGATCGAAGTGCGGCCGCCACAAATGGGAGTTCATTTCGCGTCCTCGTACACACAACACAGTGTAGCTACTAAGCTTCGTGGGCCGGTGATTCGGAGAGGGCATGGCGTCATAGCAAAAGCTATTGTTCACAAAGAAGAATACTGATATTAACAGGGCTATACTTTGGCAACTGAATGGGGAGACTCGTCACGCCATCCTTCAATCGACAGAACTGACGTGAAAATCGCGTGTAAGCTCTCACCCTTACATTGTGCGATTTTCATCCGCCAGCACATCAGCTCTGTAATATTTATGCTTGCACTTCTAACGTGATAAATATTATAGCTGTCTTTGGACCTGATAGTCTATTACGAAATATTACGGAAGACGGATCTGCCCGGCTGGTCTATTTCTTAGTAGAATTCGTTGCTGGGCTATAGTTGGTACATCCTAATGAGAGAAAAAATCCAGACGCCTAAAACGTCACATGAAGAACAAAGAAGCACAGAGAAAGGGCGTCACTCGCAACTGTATAATTTGCAGAGAGAGAGAGAGAGAGATAGAGATAAAGATACAAGGAAAGGCAGGTAGGTTAACCAGACGCACATCCGGTTTGCTACCCTGCACTGGGGAAGGGATAAAGGGGAGAAAAGAGGTTGCAGAAAGATGAGAAGGTACACACAATCACGAGCACACTCGGGGAGCACACACAGTTTACAGGCGGTCGCTCAGGTTTGTTGACTTAAGGTAAAGTAGCAGTGCTTTAGTTGCTTTCTGCGCAACTGAGGCAGATGCCCAAGGTCCTAGTATCTTCTGCACACAAAATGATCCGGGGTCAAGTCGATTCAAAACCATCCGTAGCTGGCATCGCTGTGTGTCGTAGCAAGCGCAACGACACACAGCGATGGCAGAAGAAATGCAGAAAATACATAGGCCGCACCACGGATGCGCGAACAGCACTCCCTCACATGATCACAACACATGAAAAAACAGGAATATCTTGTCAAGGCATATTCACGAATATGTAGTCAAGAACAGGCATATATAGTCAAGCAATAAAGAGCAAAATTGGAACTCCGACGTGCGCAAAACCACTGCTGCGTCACTTATACACAAGTCGCCTTCCTTCTTTATCCGAAACGCTTCAATTAGTTCCCGGGCCAGAGCATCTGAGCTCTTTGCAAGAACAGAAGCGCTTGAAAACCTCCACTCACAAGAGTGGAAATGGCAGTGTGCAAGCAAATGTGCTGCTGAACTATTTCGTAGTGGCAGTTCATGTTCCCTAACTCTGACTTTCAAACACCTACCAGATTGGCCAATGTAAACCAAACCCGACCCAACGCTCTGTGCTTCTTCACTCTTCTTGTAGTGTTTTAGGCGTCTAGAATTTCTCCTCATTGTGATTTATTTCTGACTGGCTGGAGTTGTACTTTAGCATTCAGTCGCGTTCCTTGCTTTCAGCAGCAAATGGAAAATATCGTCTACCGCTTCGTATAGTTTCGTCTGTATACCACCCATGGAGCTGTCTAGACCCCAATACGTAGAGCACGCCCCTGTTGTCGCAAGAAGTACTTACTTTTTGGTGCATCCTCTAACTCATCTGTAGGCATTCCATGACTGCTATTTCACTGATGCTATATACTGGTGCTTCAGCGCTTATTCTCTGTAATGGTTTCGATTTATGTCGAGGTGGCTTGGGTGTGTCTTGCTCGACTCCAACACAGAGACGATTGTTGGCTCGCCGTGAAAAGTATACGCTCTTCCTGCTTTCAAATGTGACATTATAAGTGAGGCTGTGTGAACCTCATTGTTCGTTCTCTCGGTAAAGTCAAACTATGGACTAGATGGTTATGCATACAGTCAAACTGCGTTGCATCGAATATGAATGTGTCCACAGAAAGGTTATTTATAAAGGCAATTCGATAAATAAACCATCAAAAAGTATTCACGGGTGTTTTTTTTTTCAAAAGTTCGATATACGCAACAGTTTGTAATTTGTGGGCTTACTGCAGCAATAAAGAAGCAGCGCGAATTATTCAGACAGGAACAAGCGGGGAAGCAGCGCATCTCCGTGTCGTTCCCTTCGGACATGTCTTCGTCTGATGAAGTCGCGTACTTTGCTCACTACTTCATTCTCTTATAATCAGGGAGCCCTACTTCACGTATTGTATAACAAGCTAGCGAACACTGTCACAATGCTTTTTTGGCCTAAAGTTACCGGTAGACACTATTTGTTTGGTTTCTTTATTTTGTATCACTAAACTTTTTGCTAAACGAAGTGTTTAGATTCGGTGATCCATAACGATGGCTGCCAATCTTTCTTCGCGAACATGCGAAGTTTATATGTTTGAAATAGAACAATCAAGACCCTTCACATAGGAGGAAACTCATTAGAATAGAAATGAAGAATTTCTCGTTAGCTCGCATAATTGATGCGAAAGAAACGCCAGCTCGCTTCCATATACGCTAGACAAGTATAAAACGAGTGTAGTGTTTGATTTTTGTGTATGCTTTTATATTCGCAAATGTTGTCTTTCTGCTGCTGCTGTGGGTGGCACGGCCCAGTCAGGCAACGTTTGCCTTTTGTCATGTCCCCTTGGAGAATTTCATTTTCGTTTTAAATAATGCAATAAATAAATAAAGAAAGACCGCACGCGACGCCCGCTTTTTTCAAGTGCTGCCAATATGACGTAATTTATAGCTACTGCCTCTTTTTTTTTTTCCAAGACGGCGAAATAGAGCTGCGGCCTGTTTTTTACGACTCAATAAATGCGCGAGACGCACTTAAATGAGAAATCGCGCTCGGCTTGCTTGAACGAAGAAATGGGGCGCACACGCGAGCATTTAGTTCAACGAAATGAGCTGGGAAAACAGCAAGAAACAAATGACACCTCGTTCTCACTTTACGACTTTGCATCTTTCTCTTATGGTTTCAATGTTTCGCAGTCTTTGCTTGACTTGAAGTGGGCGTCCCGTTCCATCGTTTCGGATGCATACGTGTATATAAAAAAGGTACGAAGCACGCTCACCTATAGGAAATGCATTTCCGAGCTTACCTGGGAGCGGGATATCATGTAACGGTTAGGAGGCTCACGCTAATTGGTAGCAAAGCAAGTTACTCATTCCCAGGCAGTGTATAATGCATGGTAATGAATAACTTGCGGTGAAGAAAAAGGCAAAGAATAATGGCGAAGAAAAAGAAATGGCGAGATGTATGCATTACGTGAGGGGGGCCATTTGTAACGCTTAAACGAGACGTCTTCTCGTGTATACTAAACAATATTGGAGTAATCTATTTCGTCTATTACATTTTCTTAAACAAGAAAAGACAATATCTGACTATATCGATGTACGGTGCCTTAAAATGAACGTGAAACGTACGGCTGACCGGGAAAATCTCGCACAGCAACTCTTCCGAAACATCCATCTGGTGAAGATATCCTATTGTTATGAAGAAAATCTTATGTTGTAGTGATAAGCTGAGGCGAAATGGGTGTTCGTCGGCTGATTGCCGGTATGTACCGGTATGTACTGAAAAATTTGTGAAAATGTGCATGCTGCTCGGACTGAAAATTTTAAAGAAGCAAACTCGATATGTAAGAATAGTTTTCTGTGCCTTTCTTCACTTTTAATGAAAACTCTCTACAACAATTATAATCATATCTCCAATTTTCATATCCTATTATGTTCATACCTTTCATATCCTAATTATAACTATATCTGCAATCATATATACGGATAAACATATCTACACTGTGATCGTGCAAAACCACGATATGGTCATGAGGGATGGCACCGGAAATTTCGACCATCTGGTATTTTTTAACGTGCCCTCACATTGAACACTGCGTGGACCTCTGCCATTTCGCCTTCAACAAACTGCTGCCGCCGCAGCTGGTATCGAACCCGCAATCTTCGGGTCCGCAGCCGAGTGCCACGGTGGACAGAATTCGGCATCACATAATATCAGAAAATTTTGCTGATTATCTGCCTTCACAAAGCGCAGTGGCTCCGACGTAGACCGGGGTTTGCCAGGGTTGCCCCTTAATGCTTCGCTGGTCGGACACGGCAATAAAATGTCAGTGCGGTGATTTTTCTTGTTTACGTGCTTGTCAGTTCCTGAGAAAATATGCCGACGAGGTTGTTTAGTTTCTAATCTACATATCGTCCACTCCTCAGTATGAGGTCGGGCGTTCCGTTTCAAATGACGCTTTACCCTGCAAAATGTGTGAAAGAAGACGCACAACTGCGCCTATTATTTTTTATAGACTCCTGAGGTGAACGTGAGATTAATAAAAGTTTGTCGTCTTCGTGAACTTCTATTAAAAGAATAGGGTAACTTTGACAATATGCAGCAATACATCTGGAGTGAAACACTGACAGAATAAAAACAAAAAGAAACGATGTTTAGCTGCGAGCTGAGTGGTGTGGGGTGCCCCACAAATATGTTTGTAGCTGTTGACAGTCTGTCTACATGCCATAAACAAGGGTATATAAGGGGAGAGCCTGCGGATCCCCTTATCTCAGTTCCTGAGGAGCGAATGAAGTTTCTGTGATGTCTTGTCATGTTAACAGCACGAGTTCTTAGGGCGCCCTGCTTCAGCCTATTATTCGGCAATGTTGTCCGCCGCCATTATTCGTCCCAGATATGGTGCATAGAGGGGGAAAAAAGAAAGACAATTCAAGTTCTTAACGGAATTAAAATTGTGGGTATCCTTCATTGGAGTACAATATTGAACCACTGAATTACGCTAGTGATTTTTTTTTCTTTTAACCTTTTGACCATCAAGGTATTTATCTAAAATCTACTCGAAGGATGCACTGCAGCAAACTAGAAAAAGCCGCCTGTAGAAGCGCCCATCAAACTCGTCTCATTTGTACTATGGAAAATAATACACTTCTGTTTCGGGGCACGGGATTTCCATTCAGTATATCATGCATTGGTAACTTTCGCTACAAAAGTGACGTCTTAACTCACCCACTGGAGATATCTCTGATACTTTTAAGTAACCATGCGAAAAGACGCCACTTTAACTTTCTTTTTGGTTTATTGCCTCTTCCCAGTGTCCATAAACAATGACGAAAACGTCACAGAAACACGTAGTGGCAGTCCTATTGAATATACACCAATTTTAGAATTCCTTGAGAGCTGTCAAGTGTTCCACCCTCGACAACCACTCAGGAACAGACACCCGTGACATATCAACATTTCTCATTCATGCTTCACATGTCATCTATTCACACTGTACGTGGGATTTACCAATATTTTTCTAAATGTACATCCATGTATATTAGAATAATGTCGTGTCCGCTACAAGGTAGTGATGTTTCTCGTGGCACTGAATGTGCATGTGCCTATGATTAGCAAAATGTCAAGTTGTGTTTTCGTACACAGTGTAAATAAACTATTTCTAAAAATATCAACAGGTCCCACGTACCTTGGGAATCGATGTTATGCAAAGCATGTGGATGCATGGTGAATGTAGTAATTCTTTTATTGAGCGAGACGTTACGAAGACGCGCTCAATATATGTACCAATCCATGCACACACAAGCGTTAAACAGCTGAATTTCTGCAAGCTTCAAAGCTCAAGTGTGCCGACCTGTGGCTTCGGGTTTTCCTGATGTCTTTATCGCATCTGTCGCTGAGTCTATCATACGGACCAGTAAGGCAGAGGAGAGGCAAGGGCAGGATCCAATCAACACGGACACAGAGCGTGAATGGATAGCTGTTGTTCCGTTTAAACACCAGATACCTCACAGGCTCAAGAAAATCGGGAAACGTGCGGATGTGCGTGTGCTGTTTTCTTCACCATTCCAATTAATCAGTCTAACTAAATTGACCAATCCCCTGAACAGGCAGTCATCAACTGAACGTAAAGTTACACATAGAACCATGTATGTGGCATGTTCCCGGAGACTTGTCTATAGGACCACACTTTCCTGTGGTGCTTGCTATGTCGGAACGACCGGAAAGTGTCTGAACGATCGACTGAGGGAACACGCTAACAATGTTAGAAACGGGAAAGATGGTTTTCTTGCACAGCACTGCACTGTGTGCAACTGTGTGCCCCTTTTAAAGACACAGTGACGCTCACGGATGAGCGCAACCGAGTTATCGTCGAGGCCGCGCAGATGGCACACGAACAGGTGTCATGTATTAGCAAGCCTTCCGTTTGTCTGTCCGAGAAGGAACTAAGGTTCCTCGAAAGTGTCAGCGTGCGCTACTAGTTATAGTTCTTTTAGTTTTCTGTACTGTTTTCTTATAGTTTTTTCATTGCCTTTGTTTTTTATTTCACTCTTGCATTGCTCTTTATGTCACATGGTTTTTGTCACATGATTTACTGTCTCTTTTATATGTTTTTGCGTCCTGCACAATAAACTAAGTTGGAAGCTAGCATAGAAGTGTGGCAGTTTGGGCTAGTTGGTATGACATGACGATAGCTATAGCGCGAACAACAGAACAACGACATGTCCGTCTTGTCTCTTTGTCGTCGTTCTATTCTATCACTATAGCTATAGTCATGGAAGTTAGCACTCGTCCTCTTTTTGTCCCTTTATCGTCGTTCTGTTCTTGCACTATAACAATCGTCATGTCATACCAACTAGCCGAAACCACCACGCTTCGATCGAGAACATTTCAATCAATTTTCGGGCTTCATTCCGATTTCGTAAGAAAGGCGAGAACAATCCTCTTGACAGAAAGAACAAACAAACAAAAAACAGAACAACTCGATGGGTGCACATTTTTCGAGGCAAGAAGACATCTCCCGGCAAGTATTTGTAGCTATCATTTTTCAAGCCAGGCATTTGGTCAAGCGAACAAATTTTCCTCCACGCCTTATCTAATCGGCCTATTGTATATGCTACTCCTGCTCATTATAACGCTGTTCGATCCATAGAGTTCCCTAGAATTCACATGAAGGAACTCCAGCATTGCGAATGTTGAAGCACCATGCGAATGATGGGTAGTACTGGAATTTGCCTAGTCTTCTTGCTTGCGGGTTTTAATGCACTTGTGGATTCGTTTATCCTCATGTTTTTGGCGTTTGGGATAAAATATCGTTGTGTCATTCTGGACTCGATTTGAATGGGTGAACCTAAAAAGTTAAGGTGGTCACATGAAACCCTTCGATGACCCCTGTGCATACTAAATACGCCTGAAGACACCGCGACATGATTCATCTTCTCTTGCGGGGGCAATGGTAGTGAAGAGGAGAAAGAATGGCATTAGCATGCGTCAGATGGGCCTTCTTGTTTTATTTTTAATTATGACAAAGAATTGCCTTTAAGGCATATTTTTGCGAGTATGTTTGTTAAATGTGCGCCGTTAGACCGGTGTTGCGTATGAAGTGAAGTAGTGTCTTGTGGAATGTGTTGTCATGTATCCAGCAGTTGTAACTGGCTGTGTCGCTGTAGCGAAGGCCGGCTTCAAGAAGGGGACGGGAGCGTTCTGGCTGCAACCCTTCACATGTCCATGTAAGGTGGTATGCAACTGGTTGCTTCGCTGGAGTGGGACAATACGGACACGTATCACCAACCCATGAATGTGACCAGTCCCATGATAATATTCTTGTTGGACCGGTGCTGCATCGACTGCACACGTAGTCAGCGATTCACAATAAACCGTCATACGGCAAGGTCATTCTCCGCAATCCAACGCGTGCGGACGCCTTACAGGTGGTCTGTACCCGGCGCCGGCACCACGTGGGCGTTTTGTTTGGCTTGCGAAATCCGCGATAAATGGCTGCCGTAGGATCCAGCAGGGTTCATCGTACCACGTGGCTTTTCTGTAACCGCGATCCAAAAGAGCAACCGGTGGCAGTGCCAGCGCCCAGATATATTGTGACGACGCTGTTCATGGCCGCTCTTTTAGAGCTGCACGTGATCTGCAGTCACAAGCGGTTTGTATACTAAGCTCTTAGTGCCTTGATCGCACAAGAACAGAGTTTGGGGAGGGCGAAGAGGGCGCGGCATTGCCACGCACGCGTTAAGGAGCGAAGCGTAGGTGCTGCCTCTACAACCCTGATGTTCAGGCGAGCGTAACCGCCCCATGCCGTAACGACGACTTCGGGAACGGATGCGCCGGTCGTTATTAAAACGCCCGGGACAAGGCTGCTCCTTGCTCCTCAGCGGTGCATCTACGCCTGAACTGCATGGAGCGGAAGAGCGATCGCTGTTCTCTGCGACGACTCGGGGAATTCGCTCAGCATCGCCGGGCTCTTCAGGACTTCTCGGCCTATTTGATGTTTTACCTGCGATAGAATATGCTTACCGCTTAGCGCACACACTTGGAATAGCTGGCCTAGAGTATAGATCATGATGTAATATAAAATTACACAATCTCCCACTGAAGGAAACCATAAGTAAGTAGCATGCGAAGCAGCGCATGCGTCGACTTATTTTTCATCATGTGCACCTTGCGCGTTCTTGCAAGCAGAGCACACCATGAATTCATTGTACTTGCGGTTGCTGTTACTCGCCCCGAACTATTGGTGGAACACGCCACGTGGGAGCACGTGGGTTCATCGCGCATCTGAAAAATCCCGTCTGTTCCCCGACGCCATCACGTGCTTACTGAGAGCGTGTTTAGGGGAGAGGCCATAGCCACTTACAGAGCCACTTACGTATAGGCTCGAACGCGCTAGCGCATGCCAGCGCGTTCTTGCTAGGATATAAGCAAGAATGTTTGGATGTGACGCGTTGGTTCATCGCGTGTTTGCAGAATCTCGTTCCCCGACGCCATCACACCATTGATGAGGGAGTGTAAGGGGGATGGGCCAAAGCGTCTCACCCAGCCTCTTACACAGGCCCAAACGTACGCGCCAGCGCGTGATCACGTTCTGACAGTGCTTGGACCAGCTGTTACTCTAGTACTGGAGTAAACTCAGCGCCATCTAGTGGACATACTGAGAACTAGAGGAGGCGGCAACGATAATACGGGACTAGCCTATGGCGTAAGGAGCTTCACCCCTAAAACGACGCCATATCCGCGAAGTGAATGATGATGAAGGAGCTTGCTCCAGAGGTTAAATCTGGTAAACCGTGAATCCTCTATACATCCACTCGGTTATCATGCAAAGGCGCTCTTATGAAGGGCAGCGAAGGTTTTAGGACAGTAAACTACATCGCCACATTTGGTCAAAACATCTTCCACCGTTTCCTTAGCACCGCCACAGCATGTACATTGTTCTTCTTCATTGAATATCGCTTTACAACCACGCGTTCGAAGGACACCCGACCTTGCTTCGAACAGCAAAGCACTTCCCTTTGATTCATCGAAAAACCTCTTGCCCCTTCATTCGTTTTCGCCCTTTGAGTAGTTACTGAGAACCGGATTTTTCTCCATCGTTGTCAGCCAATTAATCCTCTCTACCATTCTGAATTTTCGTTTAATGCTCATATAAACTAAGAACCTACTTTCTCTTGTAGATATATATATAAACTGAGTATGAACGAACAGGTTACCGTCTAACCACCTGTCGATTCAGAATAGATCCTTAAGTGTCCCCAGATTATCATATTGCTTTGCTCGTGTTTCTATTTGTAATTTTACTGCCTGCACCACCAGCCTGTATAGCACCGATGTAATGGTTAGCGGTCTATACGAGCGAATCTTTACTTTTTTTCTTTCCTGACTTTATAGATTAAGTTTAGTCTACTTTCCCGCCAACTCTCTGGCATTTTCCTCCCATGTAAGCACTTTTCTGCAGATTTCAGCAGTGCTTCTTTAGTGGTGTGTCCTAGTTCGTTAATGAGTCTGACGGAAATCCCATCTGAGCCCGAAGTAATGCGCTTAGGAATGTTTCCTTTGTCTTTCTTCCAATTGAAATTCTCATGCACTGCCTCTTCCCCGGTGGCACTCTTTTTCATACTTTTGCTCACCGGGGAAATCCCCTCGGTGACCCTTTTAAACGAACCTGCTGTTACCTTTCAGATGTAACATAGCGCTTCGTACCCTTCCAATTTATTTTCTTCATCAAATGTTCTTGCATTGTGACAGATTTCCTACTTAGCGCTTTTAGGTGGCTCTGTGATGTTCTCGGCGCGGCCTTGTTCTTGTCGCAAATCTCTGTTATCCAGCGTTCACTTAAGCCTTTAATTTTTGCCTCGACCAATTTCTGCACAATGTTTTATTCTCTAAATATATTTGCCATATTTGGTTGACTTCATCTTGTGGCTGCTTCTTCCTTTTTGCCTGTCTGTGCTCCTGTGATGACTCACGTCGCTTGTATAATATGAGCGCCCCCTTGCGTACGCTTTAAAAATGCCTGTGAGTTGCTTTTGCCAGACGGAGTGTCTTCCAAAAAGATCCTGTCTATCTACACACACATTTACACCTCCACACTCAAATGAAGGTGTGCGAGAACCACAAGAGACTTTTCAAAGCACACTGCAGAAATGACACGCCTGAATGTATGTTCACCAGTTGCAATGAAACGTAATAAAGCAAAGACCGATGGTGAACAGAAAGAAATCGTTTGTCGACTAGTCTGCGCACATTGTCGCACCATATAGTGCTCCCCTCGTGGCGATAGAACTGGCTGTGTGTGTGTTATAATGCAAGCGCCAACATTACATATACCATAAGCTACCCTTTGCACGCCAGTCTATACAGCTGGTCTGGTGAGCCCTCGATAAACGCTGACACAAAGTCGTCGATCAACCACGCAACGCTTGGCTTAAAGCGAGAAATCCGGCATAGGTGGTGACGCCCGTTGTCTGCTTCGCATCACATTGTTTCTCACAACACGATGGGTTTCTCAGTATTTATTTATTTATTAATTTATTTATTTCAATCTTCATTTATTTCCTTCTTTCTCTCTCATTACGCAATGCCCCTCCTAACTGTTTTCTTCCACCACGGCGGTAATCAGAACGCTTAGCAGGTCCGCGGTGGTGGAGCAGTGATTATGGCAATCGGCTGCAGACCCGAAGATGACGTGTTCGATCCCGGCCACAGCAGTCGCATTTCAATGGAGGCGAAATGTTATAGAGGGCCGTGTAAACTGTGCAATGCCGCTGCACGTCTAAGAACACATGATGGTGGGAATTTCTGTCGTGCGAACACAGGATGGTGCGAAGGTCGGGGTTTTGGTACGTATAAACTCAGACATCATCATCATCATCATCATCATCATCATCATCATCATCATCATCATCATCATCATCATCATCATCATCATCATCATCATCATCTTCATCATCATCATCATCATCATTATCATCGTCGTCGTCGTCGTCATCTTCATCATCATCATTATCATCATCATCATCACGTGCTTGGCAGCTTCCATTGCTATAGAGGAAACAACGACAGCCAAGCGCTGATATACTAGGCAAAAATAAAACGTGGCAAAGCGAACTGACAAAATCACCTCGAAAAAAAGATGAGATCGCTGACAGGCATATCATGGAGAGGGCATCAATTTTTGGAAAATGGTTCGTACGAATACGCGTCTATTTGTATTCTGAAAAGCAGCAGCTTGAAAAAGACAACACAGCTTGAAGGTAACGTTGGCTGCAGCGACGCCCCATGCTCAGCCTATTCTTCTCTACAGTATTCCCCCATGTAATGCCACAAGCGCAAAAGGTCAGCGCTCGTCCTGTCCTCTTTATCTTGTGCGCTGTATGCTCCTATAAGTACGAACATAGAACAGTATAAAGTCGTCCAAATATTTGTGTTTCTAAACCACAAGCATACATAAATCTTGTTTCTTTTTCTGGCGTCGTACATTACCAAATGAATTAACATCAAGCTGCACCTATATTGCGCAAGTCAAATGTAATATGGTTGCCGTGGCGCTTTTCGACAGCCAACACTTAACTCACTCGTTATGTGGACTGCGAGAGACTGCATAATCGTCTGAACCAAGCGGTCACGCAAGGACCTTACCTCGAGGTCACAAAGATTATCCGGCATTTGCGACAAACGACCGCCGTAGCCAGTGCTCGCGATTTAAATGCCCCGCTTTCCGGAGCCCCATAATTCTCCAGACGGCGCTTTACACGGAGACACACGCGCACGAAATACACGAGAACTGTAGGCAAACTGCCTGTGGCCGCATAACAGCCTCTTCGTTTCACCTTATTCTTCCAAAGGTTATTCAGTCACAGGGCATATCCAATCCATTTGTCAGGGGATTAGGTGTTTCCAGAACCCTTTAAGCCCTGCAGTGTGCCATAAAGATCGAAAGGGCTGTGCACGTGCGATTTTCTTCTAAGCTTTGAGCATGATTGGTGATTTTGCATACCAGTGATATCGATCTTCAATATTTCACGAGTGAAACAAAACATGACAAGGAAGAATATCTGCACAACAGTCAGCCTGCGAAAATTCGGACTCGGATGGAAGTTGGTCGCTGTCTTTGTACAAAAGGAGGCATAAACGGTTAAGTCGGCCCAACATTTTTTTTTTTCAGATTTATGACGCAAAAGCTACGGAGCTGTAGCTTATGCGTTTGCATACAAAAGCTGGGTGAAATGCGGTCTCGTTTTATGTGTAAAACCAGATCCGACTGTAAAATGTGCATAACGAAAGACACCCGAGCCTCTCCTATCTATGTTTAGTCCCATCTCTTTCGATTTGGCTTTCCCAAGCGCAATCGAAATTTTGTGAGTTCTAGTCGCTCATACGGGGTAAAAGTTTGAAGACTAAACTGGCCTATATGCCATAATGTTTTACAGGGTGATATAACGACATCTGCACCTTGAATTGCGGCACACAACACTGCTACAAATTTGTCAAAGCACGCGCAATGTAAGCCGCTTTTCACTAGTATTCTTGTACTTTAACATGCTAGAGATGTAGACATTTATGTGAGACCATGAATATGTTGCTCAGAGCAAGCATTGTTCCACGCTGTTATGATATTACTAGAGTGGCACAATAATAATATCATAAGTGTGAGGGCTTAATGTACTGGAACCACGATACGATTGAAGACGCAGTAATACAGCGCTCCGGAAATTTAGACCACCAGGGGTTCTTTGCATAGCACCCAAACCTAAAAGCACGGGCATCTAGCATTTTGCTGCTGCCGCGGCCGGGATTCAATCCCCTGACCTTCTGGAGCAGCATTCCTTGGATTATGTATTAGCTCGACTTGTATGCCGACAATGCCACATACGCATTTTCAACGACATCATCAGGCACCTCGTTTGGCTGGTGTTCCATTCTGAAGACTCATGGCACCAGCGGAATTCTGTGTAGATTCGGGTCAAGTTTCACCGTCTAAACTAAACGCTTTCTTCCGCCGTTTCATGGAAAAATCGTAAGGGCGATAATCGCACGTGCATGGCTTTTGATGACGCTCGCTTACCGGATACCGTTCGCGCCCACCTGCGTGACCCAGAAGCTGCCTTTTGTCTCGAGCCCCTTATAGCCTTTGTCATGCTGGAGGAGAAGTGAATGGTGTCTCGCAGAAGCGCATAGCGTACGGCTACATGCGAACGTTACTGGCATCACCCTCGCGCAGCCTGTGGCGAACAAAAAAATGACGGGTACCCATTGTCTCTAAGGCAACGCTCTTCACTGTGAGCCCAAGGCAACGTGCTCGCCGGGCGATATGTCGTTTAGCGCTGCCTTGCACGTAGCCTTGACCGGAAAAGCTGCCTGAGCACATGATTGGCGAAGAAATATAATGGGAACTTTATTAACGAATAGAATCGCAAATTGAAGACACTGACAAAAAATTGAACGCTTTAATAGGGTTGAAAAACGTATCTGTGTAAATTACTACACTTCGTCTATCTATCTATCTATCTATCTATCTATCTATCTATCTATCTATCTATCTATCTATCTATCTATCTATCTATCTATCTATCTATCTATCTATCTATCTATCTATCTATCTATCTATCTATCTATCTATCTATCTATCTATCTATCTATCTATCTATCTATCTATCTAAATATCTATCTATCTATCTATCTATCTATCTATCTATCTATCTATCTATCTATCTATCTATCTATCTATCTATCTATCTATCTATCTATCTATCTATCTATCTATCTATCTATCTATCTATCTATCTATCTATCTATCTATCTATCTATCTATCTATCTATCTATCTATCTATCTATCTATCTATCTAACTCGGTTTCTTTGTTTACTCCTCATATACCCACCTAGTTTTGCTTTCTATGTCTTTAGGGCAGAATGGGCAAATGGAGAATTGATGGAGGGGTATGTTCTTGTTACACACAACTATACGAGATAAACAGATAATAAAGC
This sequence comes from Rhipicephalus microplus, assembly GCF_013339725.1. NCBI lineage: Eukaryota > Metazoa > Arthropoda > Arachnida > Ixodida > Ixodidae > Rhipicephalus > Rhipicephalus microplus. Next base: position 94,503,883 of record NC_051169.1, read on the forward strand.
TAGCTCACGAAAGCATTTATGGTTGCTTCTAGTTTTATACACATTATGGATAGACAGGTATGTGGGATTTAAAGTCCTAAAACCATGTGGACCATTCTTTTATTTAGGCCCGATAGTGGCTCGTCATACGCGCGCCCCTTTCAAAATAAGACATCTCAAGGGAATTAAACGCGCAGTCTCTTTCTCGTCCACCCTTTCTCGATTGCTTAAAATTAGCGCATATAACACACTGCACCGATGTAACAGCGCAGTTTCTGTGCGCGACTGTGCACTTTTATATCTCGAACATTTCGGGACCTTTCTTTCTGCGTTTCGAGCTCTAATGAGTATCTCGCGTGTTACTAAGCGCCATATTTTCTTGCAGCATGACGTGCTTTGCAAAGTTGAACGCGTATATCGATTATACTGTCGGAGCGATCGCGTGTCTGTCTTGTAGCACGTGACAATTAGCTTGCTTAACCATCTGGATGTATCACCCTGGCCCTTTGTAGGCCCCGCTGCGGTGGCAGCCGCAGCAGCTGTATAGCATTGGTGCCGAGTGTATATTCTTATAGCGTGCACGCTCAGCAAGTGTATGAAGCAAGCGTATCCCAAACAGTTCGTTGATGACCACCGTCAACTGTGAAGACGATGAAGAAAAAAGAGAGACCTTTACTCTCCTGAGAGAGAACACAGTTCCATTGCTTCGCTTTTACTCTCTTACCCCAAGAAGAACAAAAGCACTCTCAAAGACGTCTTGATCTTCGCTATGCGTATTGGTTGCCATAATTGTCCTTTCTTTTTTTGTTTGTTTTTGCATGTTATCATTTACAATTGGGGACGCTATAAAGTTTTGCTGTTTCCAGCAATGTTCTTAATATGAAATTTGTGGTTCACCGAGATAAATACTGTGCAGAAAATATTTTATGAATTCGTCTTCTCTTCTCTAGGTGCCGGAATAGTAACAACACCAGCACCAGCAAGACATTTACTAACACTCGAAAGTGTGAAACTATTCATACAGTTAACTTCTAGAAAGAGCAAATAAGAAATCTTGTAGGCGAAATGCGATTGATTGCCCCGCCGCGTTGGTCTAGTGGCTAAGGTACTCGGCTGCTAACCCACAGGTAGCGGAATAGAGTCCCGGCTTCAGCGGCTGCGTTTTCGATGGAGGCGGAAATGTTGTAGCCCTCTGTACTCAGATTTGTGTGCACGTTAAATAACCCCAGGTGGTCAAAATTTCCGGAGCCCTCCACTACGGCGTCTCTCATATTCATATCGTGGTTTTGGGACGTTAAACCCCACAAATCAATCAATGAAACACGAATGATTCGCCACAGATTATAAACTACAAAGAAGAAGTACTGGGAGAGAGAGCGAAATATGAAGGAAACCGCTCTCATTTCGCGTGAGTCATCTGTGATTGGCCGGCCGCTCTCAGTTATAATATGTCCCTGACCACAATTGGCTGACTGGAGTGCCGGCGTATGTACTTTGTTAAGAAATGCGTGCTCTAGTTTAGCCGAGTCCCGCCTTTGTACGCTTGCTGAGCGTGTCCCCAACGCAGCTGAGACTCACGGGGCCCTCCTTCCCCTCCTCTATCACTTCCCCTTCTCTCTATAATCTCGCATTTATTTTCCACCTGAGCGTTCTTCAAGGCCACCATGTTTCAACGCCTTCACTCCGAAGAAACACACCCGCATATTTCATTCGTTATCAGCCCTGATTTGATTGTTGCTATTGTAATTACTACAATATCCAGCACGGTTTGTCGGCAACGTTTATAACGTAAGCCGGAGCCAAAACGTGCCGAGGAGAAGAATGAAAGAGCGGTTCTGACATTGAGCGGCGAGCGTTGACGAAATGGTGGCGAAAGGTTCGCTTACACGTCGTCTCCAACGAGAGCACACGATTACATCCGAACGGCTCATTATGAAGCGTCGATCGCACGCAACGATAGCTCGCTCAGCTGTGCCCACCAAACGCGTACATCCAAGGGGGAAGGTGGGTGAGGGAGAAACGTCTCGCAGCGTATCCAGTGTCTTCCGTCTAGCAGCCACGCTTCGAGATTGAAAAGCGATATCCGCATCGTTTGTCTACAGCTCGTGAGTATATAGCCAGTAAAGTGTATGCCGTGTTTAACTTATACCACGCACTAGATTATGATGATAGTTTTAAGCGTACGAGCAGTGCGCGCAGTGAGGCACGTATAATAATCCCCTTGGACAATCACGCTTATGAGCATGCTCGCTTGGTATACCCTCGGAGCGCTTGCGTATCACGCCGCTGATGAAGTGTCTGACAAATTGCGTACCTACCGGAGGTATTATAGTGCGCGCACAGGGTGGCGAAAGGGAGTCAAGTGGTCCGACGTTCAGGTGCTTTCGTGATGATCAGCTGCGCGAAACGCTGGCTTGCTGGTCTTGCCGCCTTCAAGGATTGCTTGCGAGCACGGCGGTGCCCGAGAGAGTGAGTAAGTGAGTGAGTGAGTGAGTGAGTGAGTTAGGGAGTTGCATGGTGGCGCCTGAGAGATCGATCGAGCCAGTGAGTGAGTGGGCGTGTGTAGCTGACGCCTCACAGCAAAAATAATGAAAACTGCTCCTGCCCCTGTGTTGTAAACTAGAGTCACGCGAGATATCACGTGTTCTTGACTATATAGCTCGTCGGCAGAACCGTTAGGAATGCGTGCAAGCACGCCACATTAACGTCGGCCATTATAAAAAAAAAAAAATCGTGCGCTCGGCGTTCCGTAGTCATCGGCGGGGCGAACTTATCAATCTCTCTCTGGCGCAGAATCGGTCTGACCGCCAGCCGAGTACATGATCACCGGAGCAGCTACCCTCCCCCCCCCCCCCCCCTCACCATCTTTTTCTTCGACAAGGGGCCTTTGTGGGTCGATTGTAGCGACGCAGTCAGTCTGCATGCAACAGTCGATTGATTGCGGAGTAAACTCGCGCCTGTGGCCGCGGCCGATTTTACCGCGCGCCACGGTAATACAATGCACGCGCTCGCTTCAACTCGCGGCACGGCGGTCGGAGCGGCGAGCATTCCGCAACTATAGATGCGTGCTTCGGCGCCGCGCGCAGCCGTGGTAGGCGCGCAAAAAAACATTACGCGCGTTATATACGATTGCGAGCTGAGGAGCTGGCGTAATTGCGTGCTACGCTGCACGCGGGTAGCCGGCCTTATTTTGACGGTTTTCTTCGAAAGGACGAAGTGACGCGCACGCGAGCTGCGGGGCCCATTCGGGGGTCTTGGCAAACGTGTTACTGTGCACGTAATATTGTTGATTCTAAGCCGCTGCTTCTGCCGGTGCTCCCGCTTTATGAACCGCTGTTGCGGATCTTTTGCGAGCGTTGCGTGGAACGCGCTATCGAGCATGTTTGCGCGCGCTCAATGCGCGGTCGTTCGATTGCGTAACCACTCCTCGGTAGCACGCGATTTCCGTGAGCACCGGTTTCGGTGGGCAACCGCGGCGTAAGAAATGACGAGACCGCGTTCGAGAAAATCGTGCCTTGCGAGTGTGGTTTGCATACGAGCAGCTGGCCAGGAGTCGGATGAATGACGAGGGTATAGCGCTCCATGTCCGTAGCGACGTCAACGCCTGGTAGTGATGACTCACCAACCTTTATGCGCAACCTAGGTGAATCGAATCACACAGTCTCGCTTGGAGGTGTGTGAGCGTTACGTGTATGCACGTATATCCTGAACAAGAAGACGCATATGTATGTACCAGTGAGCTCTATATTTGTAATTTTGTACAACGACAACTTGAAACAGACAGACAAACAAGTTTATTGGGTCCTGAGAAACGCTGTATATTCTTTCAGAGCAACGTCGCGGGCTGCTCCCACGTAGGAACGGGGAGGCCTAGCCTCACCGCCGCATCGTGGGCTTTCTGGACAGCCCGAAGTAGTAGTAACTGTGAAATTCGTAAGGCATAGTCCCAATCCTCTTCTGTGAGCCGACCTGGGTCCCGACAACTTGTAAACGGCGTTTCTTTCCTTTTACCGGTGACTACACAGACTTCCTATAGACTGATACGGTCAACCTTAGAGCCAAGAAACGTCTCATCGCCAGGGCACTGATATCGCCAATGCGAATAAATAAAAAGTTCGGTTCATGCATGTACAGTCGGCGTCGAAAGTGTGTATACTATACTAGGTCTCGCAAAACAAAAAGAAATTTACGGAAATGTGTAACTGTATTTGAACGAAGTGTGCCGTAATTTCTCAATAACGTTCCTTGTTGGGGAGTTGGAACAAGTCAGCCATAACGGTACGCAGCGCAAGCACTATACGACCGACAAACGCGAGTATACTTGTTTTTCGCATGTTTGGGAAAAGGCCGGAAACTTAAACTCAAGGGTGCGTGCACGTAGCAGCGGAAGTAAGCCACTTTCTCTTTTGTGTCGTGGTTTCGGAACTCTCGAGGCTGTCTGCCGCAGTGCGCGTGTGTAGGCACCAAACGACTTTGGACTGACGGGAAGGTGATATCTGCGAATTTCGCTGCTCATGGGGCGGTATATTCATATGACCTGTGCTTGAGTGAGACATGTTCCACTTCCTCGTTTGATCAGACCGTGGGAAACGAGAGTATATGTGGAAGCACTCAAAATGCTCGGTAGAGAAATGAAGGTGAATAATTGAGTCTCGATCAATAACGTTATCTGCGCAGCCACAGGAAAACTCACGGGGTTCCTCACCCGCACAACTAAGACGACAGAAAGACAAATGCATATCTTTTTTTTCTTTCTCATTGGACGTATTTAACTTGCCCCTCCACCTCAGAAAGCTTTCTTCACCTAACGTGGTTTACGTTGCATTTAGGATCGGAGGTGCATCGCCTAGTTTTCCAGTATATCTCCTCGATTTGCCTCCCGCTGTCCAAGACACGATGTCGCACGATGGTGCTATTATGTGACATCGCGTCACTGTGATGTCATAATGACGTCGTAATTACGCCACAAATATTGAAAATTTCGGACGTCATGTTGACGGTCTGTGGTGGCGTCATCACATGACAACAATTTTCCGCATCGCTCGTGATTGCCGCAGACGGGAGACGCCGATGAAGGGAACCGGCCGATGTTCGCGTTTCAATTATTCAAATTTTCGAACCTTGCGTGGAGTCGCAAAGATAGCCGCATCCGAATCGCTTGTTCAAAGAGGAGTGAGATTTTGAGGCTGACAGTTGTATCGTTCGATATGCGCTCTCTTCCACGAGCGCTCATCGATCAGGGCTCCGTCCACGGACTTCTCAAAGCGTCTCCCAACCTTTTACTTTCCTCTCAATTTTTAATTCTCTCTCTATCTCCTTTAATCCCTTCTCATCCCTTCCCTTGTGAGCTACAGCTCAGGTGTTTAACTCTGATGTGGACAGCTGCTGGGCTGGGTGGTTGTGGGGCTCATTTTCATTTTCATTCTTTCTAGTTCAGAATCACTACCTCACCCGCACCCCCAGCCTTAATTCGGCGTCACCTGTTCTTCTTCTCGTGATTCCCCGAATTTCCTTCGCCTTACGAATCGCCCGTTTCGGTGGTACAGAGGTTACGTGTCTCGGCTGCTGACCCGATAGTCAAGGATTCTATCCCTGCCAGGGCTGCTGCATTTAGATCAAGGTGAAGGGCAAGAAGCTCGCGCGCTGTGCGATGTAAGAGCACGTTTGAATGCACCAGGTGGTAGGAATATCCGGAGACTTCCATCACGACGTACATTATAATAATTAGGTGATTTTTGCTGTTGGAAACCCAAGATATCACATGCATACTCACAAATTCGACATATAAGCGACGTGCTCAACAGAAAAACAAGAAAAGTGAAACTTGCCGCTTTTTTATGTGACAAATTGTTCAAAACGTGTCGTTCATTTAGTTATTCATGCTTAACTATGCTAGACGTGCTCTTATACCGCTTGTACTCCATCGACAGAGCCGACCCATCGTGATCGTTAGATGATAAGGACGAAACACGATCGTGGGAACAGAAGCCATTAAGGTTACGGCGGCCCCACGTGATGATGCGCGGCGCGAAAGGCAGCGGGTCTTGATAAGACCAGCTCGTGTTTCGTCGTCTCGCGAAGCTGTAGTAAAAGAAAAAAGCCGCACTGAACGGTCGATCGGGTGACAAAAGAGTCGGCTCGTCTGACCTTCGTCGCCTTGTAGAAGGTCTTTGTGCGCGACAACCTAATTACAGGTCTGTCCCTATTGTCGCCATTGTACGCTGTGCTCCCCCCCCCCCCCCCCATTTTTCTTCCTTCTTCCATGTCCACGCTTCTCTCGAGAAAGAAAAGAAGCCAGTGCGCCCGGTGAGTTATCGATGGAAATTTTAACGTTACGATCATACAACGCAGCTTGTGCGTACACGTCTCCACGTTGACAACAGCTATACGGTGCGCAAACAAAAGGGTGTGAATAGTTCGGGCATGAATTAGAACTTCTAATTGGCGCGGCTCGCCCCGAATGTTAACGAAGTTTGAAGCCCGCGCCTACACCACACAAACGCCCTCCTGCGTACCCACCGAGTGGTACACATTCCGCTCGAAAGCTATCAGCGATATGCGCCACACCGTAAGAACCTTTGTGTGCACTACAATTCAAGCGGTGGGTACTGCATTGTATCGAGTATACCCAGCGCAACAGTAGGCGGGGTTCACGGCTGACTCGTTAAATATTGGGACGGCGGACTATCTAGAAAAAGGCGGGTGGTTCAAAAGAAAGAAGCATGCGTCACACGTTCCTATGTCGGTTTCGGTTTCTAGTATTCGTGGTTTCCTTTATATCGCCACGAAAAAAAAATCCTAACCGTCTGGTTTTCGTTACGGTCCGTGGCTAGACTCTTGCCTATCTCGGCGCTTTACTGGCGCCTACTGCTCAGGTCCACTGCGAGGCATGGCACCGGAAGCCGAGCTACTCCGCTTCACGGCCTATTAAGCAAGGCCTTGGCTCAAAGACGCCAGTTTAGTGGCCGTTTGCGGCGCAGGTCGCGATCGCGTGGGCTGTGTCTCCGAACTTCCAACAAGGCCCTTACGTTGTTGCGCGTCTGCACACGTGACCCGGCCCGCGGTGCACCGTGACTTTGCGGCGTGTACGCGTTCTGCGTGGCTTTTTGTCTCGAGGTCGCGAACCATTAGGTTGTCCGGAAGCCGCTTCGTGAAGTCAGGACCGTAAAGAAGAAAGGAAAGAGAAATAATACGGAAAGTCGAGATAAGGGGCACGAAGGGAAGTGCTTTGTTCCGAGCTGGTCGGTAGCGTGTTCTCTGTCTTGCGTAGCATCCTGGAGTTTGCTCCGCGCAGAGGGCCAGTCACTGCGGCCGTCCTGCTTCTTACAAGGTCGCGTGAAGGAAGAGAGTGTTATATGCACGACGACGACTGCTAGACTAGATATCGCTGATACACACGCACAAGGGGAGTGTCGAAACACTACCCGCGTATTGTGCGACATTTCTGGCTATGCATCAATGATGTGTGTGCATGGTCACACTGCTGGCATCGTGCAGTCGAGTTTCCCTGAGTGACTGCAACGCCAGAACACAAAGCTTGGGGGGATAAAAAAAAAAGTCAGGTTGGGACGGGGTCGGCCGAAATGCAATGTGATGTGGGTGTCTCAATCCCTGCAAGAGTGGTTGGATTGTGGCCAGCCTATACGCGGAAGACGTGTGCGCGCGTCTGTTTTTTTTGCGAGCCCCTAACGGCCAATGTCAACGAACTTGGGACGGGGAACTGCGAGTAACGAGGCTCTTTCTGCTACTCGGCCTGTTCCTCTAAGGCATGCTCCGATATGTTCCAATCAAGTAAGTTCAAGAGAAACTCTTTGGCCCCAATGGTGGAAGTATGGTCCCAACGTGCACGCGCACACGCACTCACGCACGCTTACACACACACACACACACACACACACACACACACACACACACACACAAACACACACACACACACACACACACACACACACACACACACACACACACACACACACACACACACACACACACACACACACACACACACACACACACACACACACACACACACACACACACACACACACACACACACACACACACACACACACACACACACACATTTCCAACGGGTCCTCATGTAAAAACGTTGTTTTCGGCGTAAGGCTGCCCTGAATCATTTGAATATAGCTGATAAATGTCATTTAACTAAATAGCGGGCACTGCGCCTACACGTTAGTAAAGGCAATTTCCTCTCCTTTTCAAATGTGCTATCTGCAAGTTCATTCAATATATATATATATATATATATATATATATATATATATATATATATATATATATATATATATATATATGCAGGCTCACAAGATATGTGCTTTATTCTTGTGAGAGCAATTAACCTACCATAAAAAAATTCAAAGCATATCTATGGAGTGAATGTTGGCGAGTAGGGTGAAACATGCATCTTTCTGTCTGTGTGTCTGTCTGTGTGTCTGTTCGTCTGTCCATCTGTCCGTCCGTCCGTTTACTCCTATCACACTAGAGCACGCATCAGGTGGACGGGTGGAGGCTTCGCCCCCTGGGACGTAACTGAGACAACGTAAGTACATTCGTGAAGCACAGACTAGTGTTCGGATCCATGCGCTGGCACTCGAGACGAATCTCTCATATTTTAATGACTAATTAAAAGCAGATGTTTAAACATGGGATGACTGAGCACGCATTCATAGATCCAGGGTACGCTAGAAACGGTCTTAAGTTGAAATTACGGGAAATCCACTTTGCAGAAATGTTAAGAAATGGACACAGCAATCAATGATGGAGTGCTCTTAAACAAAAAAAGGTTCGAGCCTCTGTTCGCTAGTGTTTCGAGGCGTTTTCAAGTGGTCGGAGTCACGCCGCCAGGAAGAGCCAGTTATTCCATACTGAAAGGGGACTAACAGTTCGCCACAATGTCAAGAGCCGGCACTATTTGCACTGCTTAGGAAGATATCGATTACATTCAAAGGTCCCGTATCTCGCGATGAATGTCTTCACTGTGCTGCACATCCGGAAAGTGTGCGTGGTCTATGAAACTTCACCCGCAAAGTTGACGTCAGCGACGGTTTGGGACATTATTCATGTCTTGACCAGCACCTAATATTCGTCAAACCATCTTACCCGGCCATACTGATTTTGGTGCTCGCCAAGTTAAGGGGGTGATCACGAGAGCACCCAGGCCTAAGCGAATGGATAGGTAGATAAATAGATAGATAGATAGATAGATAGATAGATAGATAGATAGATAGATAGATAGATAGATAGATAGATAGGTAAATAGATAGATAGATAGATAGATAGATAGATAGATAGATAGATAGATAGATAGATAGATAGATAAATAGATAGATAGACATGAAAAGGACTTGTAGTATGCAAAGAAGTGGTTCGCATTTATGATAGACAAAATGGTTTTCCGTTCATGCGAGAAGACGGGCGTCTGATTTCCAGGTATCAGGATACCTGAGAGTGGTTACAACCACCTTGATGATCTGTGTGGGTCACGTAATGTGCATCTTTTAAACAATCTCGTGTATACGTCGCACGAAACAGTGCACCCCGAATTAAGTTATTCCTCCGCAACAACGCCACACGCAGACGGATAAGTATCACGTAGGACTCACTGAACGCCGCTGCGAGAGATCTCCTGATACTTCGGGGGGAAAAAAGCCGGTGACTCCCGTCTTCTCGCTCCAATGGTTTTCCGCTATACATTCATTACACGGTTCAGCACCGCAGGAATGCCTGCAGTATCCGAAAAGAAAACCACCAAACGTGGAGAGCAGTCACAAGGTCATTCACGCAGGGTATTGATTCGTCGCGGAGGTTTTTTTTTTTTTTTGAGTGTATAAAACGCGTTGCGCTTAAAACAAGGGTCACAGGTGTATGCATGCGACGCATAAAGGCAATGATAAGCTCCGCGGTATAAAGAGCTTGTCGAAGCGGGGTCGCTGTGGCGTAATACTATAGCGATCGCGCAGAGCTGTGTATCGGCCGCGCTTACTAATCGTGCCCGGATCTTAACAAGCTTTACGGCCTCCTTTTGTGTTCGCCGTACGCCCCAGTGAAAGTCGTTAAGATTCTGTTGCAGTACACGACATTTTTTTTTCGATCCTTGCACTCTTCTTATCTTTGTTGTTCGAAAAGCCTCGCCGGCGTGGAAGCAAAGCCAGCGCACAACACCGGCAGTAAACGGCGCTGTGACTTATCGCGTTCTCACAGCCTACATTCACGGTGTAACGTCAAGGCGAAGCACGTGCACCGGGACAGACGAATGCTATATTCTAGATGGCATGAAAATAGAGGATCAATTTTTTTTAGCATCCAGAAACTTTTATTGCCACTCGTTGGTTTGACGGGGTTTTCCCATCATTTGTCGATGTGCAACAGGCATGCAATGTAATAATCACTGCTGTGTACATGTGCTGTTTTGCTAATTACCCCGAACGATGCGACTGGTTCTGCAAAACAGGAGAGTTGTTTATCACGAACAAGAATACTGGACGTTCGGTTCGAATGCAAATTGCGGTGCGCAGTAAAAGAAAATACGAGATAAGAGAACAACGACACGGGTGTTCTCTTCCCTAGTTCCTATGTCGTACTGCGCCAAACTTTTTGCATTTAAAATCGATCACTACCAACAAGTCGAAATGGCTGTTTTACTACAACTCTGGACATGCATAAACATAAAGGTAACATCCCTCGCGAGATTCACCTTATAGAAGTACAGCATGAGGCGGTGCACCGATTAAGATCAGCTGATGCGTCGTCAACTGAAATAAGCAAAAACACTCACTAACTCACTTACTTACTCACTCACTCAAAGGAACAAACACAAGCAGAAAATTTTGTCGCCTTCGGAATGTGTTGGGTCAAGGTCGTCAAGTTGGGTATGCACGACTCGAGCGAAAATGCGTAGCAGCGCAACAGCTGTGGCGGCTGCTATCAGCTTCCCATTTATGCTATACGGACCCGCACGTGGCCCCAGTCGAGCCAGCGGCCATCGTTTTCCGCAACGACGACCAGCGAAATGAAGTGCAACAGCTACGGACGAGCGCGCGCCGAGATGCCGTTAAGAAGCGGTCGCGGCACTTGGAAAGAGATTAGCGCGACGGCGTCATCGGGGCAGGTCGTTCATCTCTGTCGTCGTCCGGAAGCCGTCGTCCGTCCCCGCGACAGCACGGGATGTACGACGGCGCTGATTGAGTCAGCGGGGTCGCGCGCCGGATGACAGGTCGAAGCGGGCCGAACGCAAATCCCACGACACGACGGGCCGGGACCTTCACCGCGCCGGTGTTGCGAGATGCCCGCCAGGAGAAGTTGACAGCGAACCTCTCAATGCGCCACGCCCCTCCCCCCTGCTTTTCCTCTCTTCTCTTCCCTGTATGGGAACCGCACATACGTCGGCTTGGAGAGGTTGCTAAGGCAAGCAATGCGCCCGAACCCGCCAGGTGTATGTCGATATAGGAAGCGTCTTCGCGGAGTTTCGAAGTCGAAAAGACTAGATGTCGAATCAAACGCTAAAACTGGCCCGTCGGCGTGATCGGCGTCCTGCGTCTCGCAGCGTCAGCAAAAGTGACGCAGAAAATCATCACGTCGACATGTGACACTACCAAATTTCGTGATGCCATTGTGGCGTCGTACAGCGTGACGTCACACGATGAAGTCACTACATGACATCTTTGCCCCAATCAAAGAGGCAGTGCATAATTAGCTGAGGTGCAGAAAGAACGCCGTGCCTTTAAATGCTCGGTGCTTGAGACAGTAGGAAAATGTATAGGTTCAGAAATATGTCGAAGGGGAATGGGAATGAACAACACGTCGAGTGTGAAGAAATATACGAAGGTGATAGTCGCCTTCCAGTCACGCAATAGAAGTGATCACATAGAGCCCCGGGAGTTCTTCTTTTCTATTTAGAAAATGCTTGTTGCAAAAAAAAAAACAAGAGAAATTTCATGACATCTTAGTAATCAGGAGAACATAGACATCGGCACATCTATCTGCCACGACAAATGCATTCACTACGTTGTTCACTACGCATCATTACTCCAATAGACATGACTGACGTGGCATGCATGTACAAAAGAACCCAAAACGATATCGTGATGCAATGAATACAATGATATACCTCTCTCATCCATACGCATGCACACGGAGAGGCAGCGAGCAGGGTGAAAGCTTGCATTGGATACAACAATACAATGAATGTAATTAAACACAACTGGTTAAATGCGAAAACGAACAAACACTCCACCCTTGTTTAGCCCTTGTGACTTGCAGGCTTCGGTGATGCTCTCGCACGCGAAATACCCGGTGCCGGTGAGCGAACGATACGGAAGTGCGCCGGTCACATTCGTGTTGCAGTGCGCATGCGACGTTTCCCAATAATTGATGCTTCCTCGATGGCAGGCCTGTCACCGATCAGCCGTTTCTGATATGCCAGTCTGATCTTTTATTGTGGAGACGTGTAGCTTTACGTTGGCACATTTCGTATTTGCTCAGGTACGAACGCACGTCCGCCTTTGTTGCGTGTAGCAGTTGAAGTGTTGCACGGCTTAGCACGTGTATGAAGGTCCGCTTTTCGGCGCGGAGCTAGAAAGCAGTGAGTAAAGAACTGCCTAGTAGCACTTATCAGCGCAATAAGACGCACGGCTTGGTGGGGGAAACGGACTCAAGCGATGACGCCATTAACACCATAGTGAATGTTTAGAACAAATGCTCGACGATTCGGAGCGCGACCCACTCTACCATATGAGATCATTCAGATCTCCCAGTGCACAGCGAGTTACGAGGTGTAACAGTGTTAGCCAGCGTATACAATTGAGATAAATCGTGAACGCTTTAGAGCGTTTATGCATTGTACTATGGGAGAGCAAAAACAGCGTCCCATATCCACTCATTCTAAGAGGACTCGAATGCGAACGCCATAATAGAGACTAATAGCTAAGCGGCTCAGCGGGCCAGCGGGTCCAGTCGAGGAGCGGAGACGCCAGCTGCGCATGCGTGGCACGCCGGGGCATCCAGCGTCTTTAAGGAGAGAGTCGCTCACCCGCTCATTTCGTCTATTATTCTTACCCCTCATTAACAAAAGCATGCTGCACATAGAGTGGTTTTGCATTGCCTCCAAGACCACAGGCAACGATCCTGGCTTCACGCTATCTTCCATATCAATCCACCTCATAAGACTAGACTATGCAGCGCTTATGTAAGCGCTGAACAGTCTCAAGTACAAATCTCTGCCACCTAGATCAGTTTTCCATTCTAAACCGCCTTTCACCACGCGACGATGTCATGCGATGAAGTCATCATGCAACTTGACAGTAACGTCATGATGGCGTTACACATTTTAGCGATGTTAGATCTCATAGGGACATCTTCGAGTGATTATCTTTAACACAACTCGTGTTGACGCCGTCGACGCTGGATGCCCAAGCGGAAAAACGGTAATTTTTGCGTTTGATGAGCCATTTAAGGCATGTGCTTTAATAAGCTGTTCGGGTTTACAACTTCGCTATAAAAGTTAGGGCTTATGTGTGCTTAGCAAAAAAAAGAAAGAATCATGGCATGTTCACCGAGTGAATGATGATGAGTGGGCGAGACAGCGAGATAGTCAGGTGTTACCGTAAATCCCACGTGACATTGGCCACTCAAGCGTTATAACTCAGTGACAAAGCGGGGTATAGTTATATCTATTGTTTACTGGTCATAACTGGTATGTTGTCTTGACTGTTGAGTTGTGAATTATGTTTAGCCTTCATTATCATTATTACTGCTTTGTGTTGGCAAAGACGAAGCGTCATAAGCTACACAAGCCAGTCGTTGTCCATGATCGTAGTTGTCATCATCTTCATCATCATGGCGTGTATTAGGTATACCTTGCATGTGCTGTACCGCGTTGGCAGAAAGAGATTGTGTGGTCTGGAAAGAGCTTGTTCTTCATCGTCATTGACGGCGGTGGACATGGCTCGACCATAAAGAGCTTCAGCCCCGAGAGGTAGTTGTTTGACGTAATAACATCCATGTACAGTCGCGCAGATTACTTGAACAGCAAGACATTCGGAGTTACTCTATTGTAGGCGCTGCATTCATATTAAGGGTTCTGCAGCCCTAGCTGGGAGCACGGCTCAGAAAAGTTTTTTTCAGGGACTTTACGGCTCAGCGCCAAGCAGCGCCGTCTCTATTTTCAATTATCTTCCGTAGAGGCAATTCGACCTCCTCCCAATGCCACTAAGCATCCTCCCTTTTAGGATTGTAGGCCCGTGTACTCAAGTTTGGGTGCACGTTAAAGAACCCCAGGTGGTCGAAATTTCCGGAGCCCTCCACTACGGCGTCTCTCATAATCATATGGTGGTTTTGGGACGTTAAACCCCACATATCAATCAATCAATCCCTTTTAGGAGGCTCTTGTTCTGGCCATAACAGTGTTTCTGCTCGAGCCAATGCTCTACCAAAGCGACAGATAGCAGCACACGAAAATGTTGAATGCCGCTTCAGAAGTACAAAGCAAGAAAAAAATCATGCTAGAAAAGCGAAAAATGTAGATGGAGTACAATATTCGCACGTTGAAAATATGAAGTAACTCTGATTTATGGTTTTATCGATACGCATATTCGTGAGCGAAAAAAATTCGTCAAACGTTCGTCCTTGTCGATACTTGGGTTAACTTGGTCTAGTTGTACAAATATAAAGGTTGACCGTCACATCGTACCAACACTTCGGAAGCGGGATTCGTTTGCATCTGATCCCTTGAAATCGGTGTGTATATACTTCAGCATATCTATGGTAGTGAAACATCGCAATTATGTGATGGGTCATCCTATGCAGCATTTTCTTGTCGTTTGCGCTCTTCGGGACTTTTATAAAAGAACCCCACTAGTGCTGGGTGTCCGTACTGCACCTTCACTGTCGCCATTGAGCATTGTCAATCAGCACCGTCCATTAAGCGCCTTTACGGTGCTGTTATTCGTAGGCCATCCTACCGCTCGTCACTGACGCTGAAAGCTGTTCGTGCAGCAAAGTATCGTTTAGTTCTGTACATGTCGCATACAGTTCAATTCTCCGAGCGCGCGCAGTGTTTGCCTATTTCCTCCTTCTCCTCTTCACCTTTCTCCGTTATATTACTGCCAGTGCATGGTATTAAATTCAGTGCACTTCTGGTTGAATCTTTGCACATATTGTTTCCTTTCTCTTTCGTCGATAATGCGGAGACGCAAAAATCAACGTGTTTTTTTATTATACGTGAATAATAATGCAGGGAAGTGCACTACGCTCGAGCATCTAATAAATAACACAGTCCCCCTTCTAAGAGAAATGACCATAAATGAACTGTAAATGTTTGCCCTTAACACGCATTTCTGCTCGGTGAAGTTGGCCCACCAAGTTCAATTACCGGTATGTTTCAGTTTGTTGCATCTATTCGAGTTCTCAGAGAGCGAGAGAGAGTGAAAGAAAGAAAGGAAGAAGGACGCCAGTATGTTATTCAGGTAGTTGTGTGTGTGATTTGCTGCGCTATATGCTTGGGGTCGGAAATAGAGAGTTAAAAGGGTGTTGTAGAGAGAGATTAAATGTAAACGCAAGCACACACAGAAGAAAAGTGAAAAAAAAAGAAAAAGAACACACACACACACACACACTCACACACACAAACACATGAATGCTGTTCTCAATACAGTCTATAAAACCGATTTGTGTACATTTTCACCCAATTTGTCTGTCTTACCTCGTTACTGCGTATCAACATATGTATGCGTCTATCGCCTGCTTACAGTTCAAGTAAAGCAACCGTCGCACCCGTTGTCTTTTCAAAACTGTGAGTGCTGAGCTCTGCTGGCTCTGCGCCGGAAAATTTAAGCGTAACGCTACACCATCACCCTCTCTATGGGCCTACTTCTCGTTAGCTCCCGACGATCTTTCCCTGTGTTTCCTTTTCCCCTATGAGGTCAATGTGAAAAAAAAATTGCATGCTTTGTTGCTTGCGATGAGCGTCTCTTCTATTTACCGTGTGGCACTTTACAGCAATAGTACTCAACGCACCGCGCACCGTAAAAAAGCACGCAAAACAGAGATAACCCGGGTGTAGGGCTACACGGGGTCGCAACACCTCGACTGTCGCGTCCTTGCGGTGAAGCCACCCCGAGCGCGTGCCAGCATCCGGCGCTGACGCAATGTCGTCATCGCCGTTGATTGTAGCGAACACCTCTGACAATGCCGATGCCTTCGCGCGACTACGTTGTTGTTACTGCCGTTGCGGCAGGCGTCGCTCGTTGCCACACTCCACTTGCACCTTGGGGTGGCGTTCGCGCGCGGCCTTGCATTGGGAGACGATGAACTTTTGACACGCGGGCAATATCCTTGTACGTATCCATAGGAACGATGTTCAGACGTGGTCTGAAGCGAGACGCGTTACCTGTTCTTACTGTCGTGATGGATCTCTTCGATCTCTCTTTCCCTCTATCACTCTCGCTTCTCCTATTGTTCGAAATGCATGCGACCACTGTCGCGTCTACCGTCTACTTTTTTTTCTGCTGCTCTCGTTTATTTATTTGCTTTACGTCGTGTTTGTTCTTGACACATTTTGCCTTCGGCATCCTGCCAATGCTCACACGTGCACGTGGGCACATTGGCTTCCAAGGAGAACTTTGCTGTCTCATAGCTTGTTACGAACGTTATACCGGTACTCGTGAAGCAAGAATATTTTGCAGGAATATTCCAACTACTTTATTGTTTCGTCACCAGGGGTACCGGCTGGTCTTGTAGCACTGCAATCGACTGGTGGTCTTGCAGCGTGTCCAGAAGGTTGTTTTTTTCTCCTCGATTCGGATATATATTGGGCTTGTTCTTCTTTGCACATCTCCCTCCTCCTCATCATTACATTTCTCGTCCTCACATTCACTTCCCTTTCCCGACCTCTTGCTACACTATATCACACAATGCTACGCGATAATCTGCCAAGGCTATGCGAAAGATATACAAGGCTATTCTAATACAAGGCTTTACTATGATCTGCCAAAGCTATGCCAAAGACATACAAGGCTGCGCTAATACAAGGGTATGCTGTTATATGCAAAAAATATATGTATACAAGGCTATGCTATTCTCTGCTAACGTGCCTGGATAGCTGATCGGTTAGGGCGCTCGCCTTTGGATTGAGGTGATCACAGAAATTGTTTCGTCAATAAATTTTCTGTTTTTCATTTCTTATATCTTTCTTCCTTCCTCTCTTTCTCGACACTCGTTCTTAGAGTTATTACAGGGCACGCCATATAGCGGTGAGCACTGGGTATTACCAGATTCGCTGGCGCATATTCATTTATGATGGTGTTAGTTTTCGGACGCACTCACACACTTTGCGCCAACCGAGATAGAACAGCGTCGCTGTTAAAATGTTCACAATGTATTGTAATTCTACGCCTGTGTGCGACCTGTATGGTGTCCATTCGTCGTGCAGAGCTCCGTGACCGAAACGTAGTTATGCGGCTCGAACTAAGCAAAAATGCGCGTTGTATCTCAAATGCAAATGACCACGGGACACCGTGCTGCCTGGTTCATTCTCCTTCATTATATTCCTTGATCTATAATCTCTCATCAGAGCGCGGTAGGTACTGAGTACTCGCTTGAATTATTCCTTCTTTCACACCCTGTCCCGGAATGCTCTCGCGATGCGTCTCAGGCGCCGGAAACAGTGGCCGCCCCGAGCCCATAGGGCTGGTCCGTATAGCATAAGCGATGCGTAGGCCCGATAAGATCTACGGTTACAACGTAGGTGTACACCAGGGGGTGTGTGCATCCTACTAAACAGTGGTTGCCCACTGAATGGTGGTTGTACTCTATATCTAGCGGTCATATCTCGGAACGCAAGTATACCGACAGCACCAGGGTCCTCCGTCTCCACCAAGCGTCAAGCGAAGCGAATAATAATAAAATGAAACGGTGTGCGAGAACTATCCATCTTGTTCGCCATAGTTCTGATATCTACTGGCGCCATCACCTCAACCGCGGTCGGCTGTACGTTCCGGCTCGCTATGCACCCTTCTCTTTGCTGCCATCGTCCAGAGAAGCCAACGGGGCGGTGACCGTTTGCGGCCATCTTTATCGTGGAAGAGGAACGTATGCTGCTGAGGCGGTGAGCCGGCGGTGCGGTGAATATAAATGTCGGGGACGTTAATCTTGTATCGGCCAGTGTAAGCTGGCCGCTCACTGCGTGGTCCCTCCCGTGGACTACACAGTTACACAGTCTCTGAAGCCACCGTTTGTTGGCGTGATATATGCATAGAGACAACATGGCTATAGATAGATTCTTCCCTGTTGGGCCATTCGTCTTCCAAGTATCATACTGGCAGTGTTACGGGCGTGGCCAGAAGCGTAGCCTTCTTGCGATTTGCTGTTCAGTTTCTTTGTCTTCTTCCCTTGGCGAACGGCACGTGTATGTACTTGCGTAGATATTTGTACCACGAGCGCTCCCATCGCTCCAGGTATTCGCCCTTGGTACAGCATGCATTGTAATTGATTCTTTGTCTCCAGTGAGAGTACAAAGAGATCCCGTGCTGTGTTGCTCAGCGATGAAAAACTGCATTATGCAAAGGAAATAGTGGATCAGCAGCCGTTAATCGGTTTAACGGGTGTGTTAGCCGTTTGGAACTCTGCACGAAGCCTTCGAGATACTTTCCTAACCATGAATTGTCCTCTGTTTGTTGAATAGGAACAGAAGAGTAGGCTTTACTGATGACATTGATTGATCGGTATATTGTATTGAATGTATCAGAACAACCATATGATTATGAGAGACTCCGTAGTGGAGGCCTCCGGAAATTGCGAACACCTGTGGTTCTTTAACGTGCACCGAAATCTGAGCACGTATGAAATAAAAAAAATAAAATATTGTCGTTCTTCAGTGCTTTTGGCTAGTGCGTACCATACGAACCAGCAAAAAGTTTTCATGCGCAATTTTGAAGTACCGCAACCGTTCTTTTTTGACTCCTTTTTTATCACGTTCATTTTTCTTCTCTAAGTGCCTCGGTATTGTTTCGACTGCACTTTTTCTACACCAATTTTCGTGAGATTCTGCTTTATAAAGTATCTCTGAATATTTACTGAGCCTGTGCATGGCCTATCTGGTTTTGCGAAGTCCTTGCGAAGTAACGGCCTATCTGGTTTTGCGAAAGCCTTGCGAAGTAAGGTATAGCGTTACTCATCATCGTGAGGTCAATTAATCGAACATTTACGTTCTACCTCTTGACCGCGACAAATCTGTGAATCTCGTCACCTGTAGAAAAAAAATTCCCTCTTCATCTTTGTTATCCTTCTTTCACGCGACATCATCATGTTTTTACAAGACAAATGTTTCACATTGTCAAGATTTTAAGTGTTATAGAGAGGGAGCAAAAAGCTCTTGTGCGAAGTCGGTGTGAATTCTAACAGACAGACTCACGGTCTTCAGCAGTATTTTTTCTTTGGGGTTGCGATTAAGTGTTGCATTGCGGCTGGGGGAGTGGAATAGCTCTGGTGTTGTTTTGGTGACGAGAAGCGCTGATGAAGCTTGAAGTGGGGCAAGTGCTCCTTTTGCACCCCCCCCCCCCCCCCCCCGGAGGCGCCCGTGGACAGACTTGGCTTTCCTATAGGGTCATGATAAAGATAAGATTTGAGGTTGAAACAACGTAATATCGTGAGATTAACGCTGTTAATGTCGAAAAAATAGTGCTAGAACAAGCCACTTGAGAGTATACAAGCATCATCAGACACGATCGAGCGCAACAATCGCTGGTGTAGCTCTAAATTGAAAATTTTTGTTGAAGTGCACTGAAGACAGACGGACAAAAGAGGCTGACAAGGACAACGCTTGCTCTGTCCTTGTCAGCCTTTTTTGTCCGTCTGTCTTCAGTGCGCCTAAACAAAAATGTTTAATCATGAACGTTATCCAACTAGCCCGACTTGCCACCTTGCTGTAGCTCTAAAGTAACGACTTCTCACTGCCTTCTGAAAAAAAATTTTTCCCTGCATACTGTCGTGATAGAAGGTTACACGTAAAGGGATAGGTGTAGCGCGAACAAAACAATTGCTGCCTCTGGGCCCAGCGTCGTCGGCATCGAGGCAGCGCGCTCCTTGACCGCAGGGGCGCATAGCGCGGTGAAATTACCACGTTCGGCGCCATTATTTCGCGCCTGCGAATTAACCACTACAGCATCGCAACTTTTTTGTGAATCTCATCTCGATCCTTTGGTGTGTTTCGCGTTCCACGTGTCGTGTTAATCGCTAGATAAACGCCATCGGTGTTAAATCTTTCTTGTAGATCGCGCGCTCCTCCATCGCACCTGTCTTCCCCTTCGCCCCCAACCGCGGCATACAAGAGTGCATGGCAATTTACGTTGAGCGCATCACTTCACCGGCGGCCAGCCGCCCTGTGCAGCACCAACGTCTCTGCTTTGCTTTGTTTACATTGCGTCGTCACGACGTTGTAAGCGTGGCGTGGAGGGCGGTACGGACAAGGTCCGTAATTAATTGCGGCTGCGTTGCGAAACCTCCCCTCGAGGCACGACCTGCCTCCTACCCCCCCAATTCAACCGGCCAAGCATCCTTAAACGCTTCTCCCTTGAAACGTGCCTCCCTGCATTGAGAGCTTGGGGTCTAAGCGAAGCTGGCGAACGCTCCGTACTCCTGCATGTTCCTCCTTGACCGAGCGCCTGACGAGGTCAACACGTCCCAATCTGCCCGGGGTTTTATAAGGGTGGTGGCTTGGTATAGTGCATACAATGCGGTGCCACTCCAGTTGTTTTGCGATAATAGCAGCGTATACGTAGAACCCTCATACACACCTCTATGAAGCCTATTCGTAGGCTTCCGTACGAAGGTTTCCCGTACACCTTCACCTGTATCGGTGCTTGCACGCGTGTCGTGTAACAATAACAAAAAAATGAAAATTTTTTTAAACAGGCCTAATTTTGTCTCATTCGTCAGTCCCGCATTTGCTACCCCAGCTCAGCTTAATGTGGCTTTGTTTACTTTTCTTTTCACTCTCAACCTCTCCTTTTCTTTTGTTTCTATTTTTTTCTATGTTAACTCTCTGCTTAGCCTTTCACGATGGTGCACTCACTGTAGGGGCGAAAAAATGCAAGGAGGTGAAAGCCATCGTAAAGCGCTCTCGCGGAACCTTTGCATGCGACGCACGAACTGCGATCAGTGTCACGCGCGAGCACAATGCAAACAACCGGCCAGCATAATCACTGCGCGCCTCTAACAACTATAGCATTGTCGCGCGAGAGCAATTGTTGGAGGTGCGCGCGTTTGTATAAACACGGGGGCGCCTTAAAGTTGCGAGGAAAATTTTTTTTTAGACTTGTGCTATGCTTTTGCATTGGCTACCACCTCTTTTCATGCTGATTGATGCGATTGATATGTAAGGTTTAACCTCCCAAAACCACCATATGATTATGAGAGACGCCGTATAGTGGAGGGCTCCGGAAATTTTGACCACCTGGGGTTCTTTAACGTGCACCCGCATCTGAGAACACGGGTCTACAACATTTCCGCCTCCATCGGAAATGCAGCCGCCGCAGCTGGCATTCGATCCCGCAACCTGCGGGGCAGCAGCCGAGTACCTTAGTCACTAGACCACCGCGGTGGAGCTCTTTTCATGCTGCTGTGGTAGGACCTTTATCGCTCCCCCCAACAAAAAGATCCTATCTGTAATGTAGCCCTACACAGCCTTGTTCGGGTGTCCGGATTATGGCCCATATTGACAAAAACTTTTTACGCTATAGAAGTGTGGAAAATTCTCACCTGTCCGGTTGCTGGACGTATTCTCAGCAATGGCACTCTGTCAGTCACTGCTGAAGAGGACTCAAGAGGCAAGAGTTAGTAATTTAGGCCCCCAGAAGCGGACTCCCTGTTCGAGAAGAATCTATTTCAGCTGCATTATAGGGCCCTAGCACTGGTTTTTATAAGAAGACATACACAAATTACGATATGTATATTAGATAGCACAAAACCTATGAAAATCGCTTCATTAACACTTTTAATGCACACAGCCATTGAGCTATCAGCTTAGTGGGTTTGTGCATGGTCGCCTAAACCATTGGGGGGTCTGCTTTATATGTAGGGCCCGTAGTCGGAGACAAAAGTGCGATGGCGTAACGTTATATTAACCGTTGAGGCTCCCAGAACTACGATAGGATTATGTGAGATGCCGTAATGAAGGAAATTTCGACCACCTGGGGCTCTTTAACATCATCATCATCATCATCATCATCATCATCATCATCATCATCATCATCATCATCATCATCCTGACTACGTCCACTGCAGGGCAAAGGCCTCTCCCATGTTCCGCCAGTTAACCCAGTCCTGTGCTTGCTGCTGCCAATTTATACCCGCAAACTTCTTAATCTCATCTGCCCACCTAACCTTCTGTCTCCCCCTAACCCGCTTGCCTTCCCTGGGAATCCAGTTAGTTATCCTTAACGACCAGCAGTTATCCTGTCTACGCGCTGAATGCCCGGCCCGTGTCCATTTCTTCTTCTTGATTTCAGCTATGATATCCTTAACCCCCGTTTGTTCCCTAATCCACTCTGCTCTCTTCTTGTCTCTTAAGGTTACACCTACCATTTTTCTGTCCATTTCTCGCTGCGTCGTCCTCAATTTAAGCTGAGCTCTCTTTGTAAGTCTCCAGGTTTCTGCTCCGTAGCTAAGTACTGGCAAGATACAGCTGTTATATACCTTTCTCTTGAGGGATAGTGGCAATCTACCTGTAATAGTTTGAGAGTGCTTGTCAAATGTGCTCCACCCCATTCTTATTCGTCTAGTTACTTCAATCTCGTGGTTCGGCTCCGCGGTTATTACCTGCCCTAAGTAGACATAGTCTTTTACAACTTGAAGTGCACTATTATCTATCTCGAAGCGCTGCTCTTTTCCGAGGTTGTTGTACATTACTTTCGTTTTCTGCAGATTCATTTTAAGACCCACCTTTCTGCTCTCCTTGTCTAACTCCGTAATCATGAGTTGCAATTCATCCCCTGAGTTACTCAGCAATGCAATGTTATCGGCAATGCGTAGGTTACTGAGGTACTCTCCATTAACTCTTATCCCTAACTGTTCCCATTCTAGGCTTCTGAAAACCTCCTGTAAGCACGCGGTAAATAGCATTGGGGAGATTGTGTCCCCCTGCCTTACACCCTTCTTGATTGGTATTCTGTTGCGTTCTTTATGAAGCACTATGGTAGCAGTTGATCCCCTGTAGATTTTTTCGAGGATGTTTATATATACTTCATCGACACCCTGATTACGAAATTTTGGCATGACGGCTGATATTTCTACTGAATCAAACGAATTCTCGGAAATTATGAAGGCTATGTATAGTGGTTAGTTATATTCTGAGCATTTCTCTGTTACCTGATTGATAGTATGAATGTGGTAGATAGTTGAGTAGCCTGTTTGAAATCCTGCTTGATCCTTTGGTTGATTGAATACTAATGTTTTTTCTTTACTCTGTTAGCAATAACCTTTGTAGATAGCTTGTATACTGGAGAGAGCAAGTTGATCAGCCTGTAATTATTCAAGCCCTTTTTATCTCCTTTCTTATGTATTAAGATGATGTTAGCATTCTTCCATGGCTCTGGTACTCTTCCCGTCAGGAGACACCTCGTAAACAGGGTGGCTAGTTTTTCTAACACAATCTGTCCTCTATCTTTCAACAGATCTGATGTTACCGGACCCTCACCAACAGCTTTGCCTCTTTGCGTGCTCTCCAAAGCTTTTCTGACTTCTTCTATTATTACTGGTGGGGTGTCATCTGGGTTACTGCTAGTTCTTATAGTATTAAAGTCGTGGTGTTCGCGGCTACTGTACAGACCTCTGTAAAACTCCTCCGCTATTTTAACTATCCTATCCATATTGGTAGTTATTTTGCCTTCTTTGTCCCTTAGTGCATACATCCGATTTTTGCCTATCCCAAGTTTCATCTTCACTGCTTTGACGCTTCCTCCGTTTTTCAGAGCGTGTTCAATACTCTCCATGTTATACCTTCTTACGTCGGATACCTTACGCCTAATAATCAACATCTAAAGCCCTGCCAGTTCTATTTTGTCTGTTGTACTTGAGACTTTCATAATTTGACGCTTCTTAATGAGATTCTTCGTTTCCTGGGAAAGCTTGCCAGTGTCCTGTCTAACTACCCTGCCTCCAACTTCCACCGCACACTCCGTAATGATACTCGTCAGATTATCATTCATTGTATCTATGCTAAGGTTGGTTTCCTCACTA
This sequence comes from Rhipicephalus microplus, assembly GCF_013339725.1. Taxonomy (NCBI): domain Eukaryota; kingdom Metazoa; phylum Arthropoda; class Arachnida; order Ixodida; family Ixodidae; genus Rhipicephalus; species Rhipicephalus microplus. The sequence goes on from NC_051169.1 coordinate 94,528,114, forward strand.
AGAGCCGAGTACCCATTCTGAAGCGAGAGGTACTTTCCTTCTCAGTGCTAGCTCATTGATTGGCTTCTTGCGTATCAGTTTCTGTCGTTCCTTGCTCAGGCCTAGGCGAATTCGAGACCGTACCATTCTATGGTCACTGCATCGTACCTTGCCAACCACTTCCACATCCTGCACGATGCTTGGGTGTGCACTCATTATAAAGTCTATTTCGTTCTTATTTTCGGCATTAAGGCTCCTCCATGTCCACTTGTGGTTTCCTCGTTTTCGGTAGAAGGTATTCAAAATCCGTAAATTATTGCGTTCTGCGAATTCTACTTGTAGCTCTCCTCTGGCGTTTCTAGTACCGATGCCATAATCTCCTACTGCCTGGTCTCCAGCCTGCTTCTTCCCTACCTTTGCATTAAAGTCTCCCATCAGTATTGTATACTGTGTTTTTACCTTACTCATTGCCGATTCCACGTCTTCATAGAAGCTTTCAACTGAAGCGTCATCATGGCTGGATGTAGGCGCGTAAGCCTGTACCACCTTCATCTTGTATCTCTTATTCAGTTTAATTACGATACCTACCACCCTTTCATTAATGCTATAGTATTCCTCTATGTTGCCAGCTATGTTTCTGTGAATTAGGAACCCCACTCCCAGTTCTCTTCTGTCAGCCAAGCCCCAATAGCAAAGGACGTGCCCATTCTGTAGCACCGTATAGGCCTCATCTGTCCTCCTAACCTCACTGAGCCTTATTATATCCCATTTAACACCCTCTAGCTCCTCGAATGGTGCAGCTAGACTTCTCTCACTAGATAAGGTTCTAGCGTTAAACGTTGCCAAGTTCAGGTTCCAATGGCGGCCTGTCCGGATCCAGAGATTCTTAGCACCCTCTGCTGCGTGGCAGATCTGACCGCCACCGTGGTCAGTTGCTTCGCAGCTACTGTGGACCGAGGGCCGTGAGTTATTAGACGTATGCATGTGGGAGGTAGTGGCCAGATACTGCACCAGGGTGGCCAATTCTTCTCTGGTGAGGGAGTGCGTTCCCGGCGGTGGTTACCGGTGAGGCCGCACCCCAGGCCTCATAATGCAGTTCCATCACCACGCGGATTTTTTTTTATCCGGTTGGGAACTGCGCTGCACCGGGATTTGAACCACGGACCTTTTGCATGCGAGGCGGATGCTCTAACCACTGGGGCTCTTTAGCGTGCACCTAAATCTAAGCACACGGGCCTTGAGCATTTTCGCCTCCATCGAAAACGGGGCCGCTGAAACCGGGATTCCATCCCACCATCTGCGAGTCAGCAGTCGTGCATCGTAACCGCTAGACCATCGCCGCGGGTGATGACATTACGTCCTATTTGTTCTTTGTTTTTCTGAACAACTCAAGGTTTTAACTCAAGTGTATAATTTCTAGTGCTATCATCCTGTTCGCGCGTTCGGGCACTTCCAAAGCACTTTTGATTTTACTTGCGTACATATATACAGGGACGTGATGGGGCGCTGAAGATGTCCCGTTCGATTCATACGCGAGTGGTCACGTTTGAACTAGTGGCATAGTACATGTTGCCGTATCTGTTCCCCATGGAGCAGAAAGGCAAATATCTTTTGATGAAAGTTGCTCAACTCATTATTGATCGTCACAGTTTACGTCTATTTTACTCCTACCGCCGGGCGAAGACCTCTACCGATAATATTCAATTTGCCGTATGGTCGTCAAGATTACTCTATTTTATGATTTCAAACTTCTTAATTTTCTCACTATTAACTCGCCGTCCTTCTTGAGAGCGTTTTTCGTGCCTTCGTATCAATGCCGTCACTCTAACGGACCGCCAGTATATAGTGACGCGTTTGGTGACCGGCCCAGGTCCATTTTCTTTCCCCAGTCGTCTTGAATATCGCCAACACCTATTTCTTATTTGACTAATTTTGTTGTCTCCCTGCTCATTTCATACCACCATGCGCTGCGTGTTCTTTCTTTGACATTCTCCAAGTTCATTCCCGAAAATCAAACATTTGCTAATCAGGAGTTGCAGGAAGACCCGTAAAAGTGTGCAATCGATCCCACACCTCTTCGCAATAATCTCATGTTTTGTTAGGCTATCCGTCTTTGTATTCGGCACCTCCGATTAAATAACGACGCGGAGAAACGCGGGCAGCAAACAGAGGCATTTAATTTCATGTACAGCACCTCGGACCGTGGCTAGACCACAATGAATATGGAGAGAGCACATTTGCAAGATTATACGGCCATGTCCTTCTTACATGTCCCATAACTCAGACATTTCCACTTTCTCAAGTGCAAAAGAAAAAAAAAGGTCTGTTGTGTATTTGGTCCCATCGTTCTTGTAATCTGGTGTCCGTATACCTTCTGTAGCATGCTTGAGACGACTCACGTGTTCCATTGCTATACTGCGTGCGTTTACGGTATAGGGTGCTTGAACTTTGTTAGCGTCGTTCTGCATGTCCTTGGCGGTACACAACGGTTCGATTGGATTCATGGCCCTTTCGCTCCTGCAAGCGCTCGCTGCTCTATGGATGTTGCATGGCGGCGGCCGGCAGCGATAGATTCCACTGGTCGATGGCAAGCACCGATGGCCTCTGATAAGAGAGGCCAGGGCGCATCCCGTTACGCCACCTCCGCCGTTAGTGTCTATAGCACTCCTAGTTTTCCTCTCAATCAACGCGCACCAAACAATCGGAGACACTGCGAGCTTTGTATACCGCTGAGTGCTCAGGCAATTTCACGTGAAGCGGTGGGGCTGCGGAAGGAGCGGCGATGGTGGTTACCCAACTCTTCCTTACCTCGAGTAGCCGCACAAACAATGACGGCCGCGCGGTAACAAAAGGCCTCTCGTCGATGAGCCGGGACTTGCAACACGTGCTGCTAACGATAGGGTCAATGGCACGGTTCGCGAGGCAACGCACAGGCGAAGGGGTGTGATATAGCGGTGAAGATGGGCGTCAGAAGCTGAAATGAGCCGAATGGAATTGCAAGCGCCGATCAGTAAGGAACAAAAGCGCCGTCGGCGCGCTGCCGCTGTGGACGACTGGCTATGCCTTGCAGGCTTTGTACGCTTACGTACATGTTGATGTTCCTTTTAATGGGCCAGCGTCGAATAGGATGGATGTGAGAAGAGCTCCATTGTGTCCTTTGTGACCTCGCGAAGAACCTTCGGCAGGGATTGAGCGTGTGGCCTGTCGTTGAATCACTGTAGTCGGTGACATCTTAAAAATAAATATAAGCTCCACCCACGAGGCTGCTATGCCCTTATTTTCCATGCCTCCGCGCTACAAAGGAAATAGTTCCTAAACAATAGCAGTAATTTTCTCGCATACAACTATTATAGTAAAGTGCCCTTAGACTACACATACAATTTAACTGAAGCACCTTTGCCTAAAGTAGCCTCCTATAAATACTAAGGTGTAACATTAACGAGTACTTACTTTATCCTGGAATATACACGTAAATAACATTTGCTCTGCCGCTTTCCGGAAATTATGCCTTATCCACCACAAGCTCAAGACTGCCCCGCCTAGTGTTAAACTCCTGTTCTACTTTTCCTTAATTAGGCCAAAGCTTGAGTACGCCTTCATAGTTGATATCCCTACACAAAAATTACCATTCGAAACCTAGAAAGAATTCAAAGGAAATCAGTACGGTTCATTTAAATCAAATTTAAGTCAACCGACTCCCCCACTGCACCACTAACTGCAAGTAGTATTGAATTATTACAAACACAAAGAAAAAACTGTCTATAGTTTCTTTCCGACATAGTAAAACGCAGGCTATCTTTGGACACCGCAGCGTACATTTCCCCTAGTTAGGCAGACCCATTCGGCACCACTTATCCTCATTCCCTAACGCCAATCTTCGCAAGGACTGACACTTCTCGCGGCACCTTTTTCACACAAACTATAGCTGATTGGAATAAACTAACGGGAGCATTCCCCCCGAGTGCCCGTGACTATAATTGTGTTATGAGGAAGTTTTTTTTATTGCGATAGCAATTATATGGACACTCTCGGCTGGATTTTGCCACCAGCGTCGGCGTTGATGTCATGCACCGTACATGTATACTTATCTGTAAATATGAAAACGCAAGAAAAAAAGAAATGCAGAAAAAGAGCACTCCGGCGCGCGGAATCAAACGTGGGACCTCTGCGTCGTGAAAGCGAGGCGTTAACTACATAGCCACCCCGGAGACGCTCTTCACCGTTTAAACGGCAGGCTATTTATACCTGCCGCGTACCGCTGCCGTGTTTTCGGCATCACAAGAAAGATGGCACAATGAGCGCACGTCGCCTAAAGCCCCTGGCTATATTTAGGAACACGGAGGAAGGAAAGCTAGGACAGGTCCTGACGTCACTCGCTGTGAAGCCACGATTAAGCCGCAAGTCGGCCATATTGACTGGGCAATTTCTCCTCTCTTGTTTACATCTGAATGTAAATCAGAAGGCACGACTCTCCCTTCGGCTCGGACAGCACGTGAGCTGCACAGCGCGCGTGTCGTCACGATACGAAACTAATGGGAAGGGGCTCAACACTCTGGGCCAGCACGACACCTTCGGCGAAATCATTTCGTCCGAGAATTAACAGCGAGTAACAGCTCACCGACAACGAAGCAAGTACAAGAGAACGCGTGCTAGATGCACTGACACCGGCGAGTGTTTTCACGTCATTAATTCAGGCACTGTACAGACAACACGATCGGTCGTGCGCCTTCCAAAGTTGCATTCTGCCACGCGGCCGACGCAGCGTCCGGCCATTTTGTACGTGTTCCGCGTGAAACTCACTAGCGTCAGCATTCTGTGACCATGGTGACATTGAGCACGGTGCAAGTGACACTTGAACGCGGTTGCTGTTACGTTGAGATTACATGCAATGCTGGGGGAGAGTATACGAAGTGGAACAGAAAAGGTGTTTTAATACACGCATGAAAGTTGTTACTGTACACACACAACATGAAACTACGTATGTGCACATGGTCCTTATTGAGTCTTGCTGGGCTGAACAGCGTCGTCCGTTGTCACAAGCAGGAGCACTGCCCAACCGTCACTGACCTGCAAGGCGTTCATCGTCGTTCCGCTTCGTCATGATACCCAACGCAATTTCACTGAACACTAATCGCTTCATCCGCGTCACCCACCGCACGACAAATGAATGTGCACTCGTTGTACGCACTGTTGAAACCCCGTGATGGAAAAAGGATTTGTAAACATTGCTAAGAGTACAGTAACTGCCAGGAGAACACTGCGTAACCAATAACGCGGCGCAGAGCACGAATATTGCCGCCACGGCTCAGCACGAGACCTGGGGAGGCACACATGCCGCCGCCAGCCGCGGCCGCTCACTGCTAGACCAGCTCCACTGCGCAACACGTTACCATAGCAACGCCGCCATTGTGTCCAATGAATATGAACGCCACGCTTCGCCGCGGTGGTCTAGTGGCTAAGGTACTCGGCTGCTGACCCGCAGGTCGCGGGTTCGATTCCCGGCTGCGGCGGCTGCATTTCCGATGGAGGCGGAAATGTTGTAGGCCCGTGTGCTCAGATTTGGGCGCACGTTAAAGAACCCCAGGTGGTCGAAATTTCCGGAGCCCTCCACTACGGCGTCTCTCATAATCAAGTAGTGGTTTTGGGACGTTAAGCCCCACAAATCAATCAATCAATCAATCAATATGGACGCCATGATGTCATTTCCTCCACACTTTTCACGTAACTGAGCATGTCCTCTCTGGCTGGGCATGTCCTCTCTTATCTTTCCTTCCTCCGTGTTAAGGAAAGTACCGCCATTCTTTTAACCGAGCCGCAGCGCCACGCATACTCCTCTCCCGACTCTCGCCTCTCGGGCCACGACGAGCATCGCGCGTGTTATCAGGGCGACATAGCATTCTTGATAGGAAAGAGGCACGAGCCAGGTTATAGGGCCGGCACCCGCACGGTGGCTGTTTGGTAGAGGATATAGATTAGGTTTGTACACTTGGGAGAGGAGAGCCGGACACTTTGAGAAGGACATGGAGGAGAGTGTCGCTACTTTGTCTACATTGAGGGGCTTTAACGTCGCCAGATCACGCCGCGGCGCCCGCTCCAATCTCCTACGCGTACTTTGCCCGGCTTAGAGAAGGGGAGAGATGCTCCCTCACGCGCCCTTATCTCGCGGTGGTGAGGAGGGAAGGATCGTACGCCTTGGCTGTTTTCGGGCTGTACGTGGAACGATTCTGTTGTAGTTACCGGGCACACAAAGGTCACTGCAATCGTTGCACAGCCTCCGTTCGCGAAAAGAGCGCGCTTTTCAGACACATCGAAGTAACAACTGAGACGTCTATTCGCGTTCACCTGTACCCGTGAGTACGTTTCGTGCGTAATTTGTGCGCGAGAAACGCGGGGCATGTTTCGATCTTCTTGCCTTTCTGTGCGTGACCTTCCAATTTGTTCCTATCACGTTCATTGCTTCACCTTTGTATTCACGACAACTCCTTTTGGAACATGACTCCGTAACCGAGTATTGTAAAAGTTTTAATTGATTAATTAGATTAGTTTAAACGTGACAATTGATTCCGATATTTCAATTACCCACACACTTTTTATTGATTAATATCTAATTCTTCATTCATTTTACCATCTGTCACAGACGGCCATTTTTGGCGACCCCGCGTCACGGCAATTAACGGGCGCCGTACTCCCCCACTGACAGTGGGAACGGCGGGCGCATGAGAGAGTGCCGAGAAGTGCAGAATAGGGTGCTCTTCTTCGAACGTCACCGCCGACGTTTGATCCTTTGTAACTGCGGCGGCGTCTGCAGGGTCGCGGAAGGCCGCGATGTACCCCGAACAAGGATTAGACTACGGGACGCACCGGCTGAGAGCCAAACAGTCTGACCGTTCCCACGGGGAAAACCATGGGAAAACCTCTGGTGGCCAGGCCGTATGACAACACCCCAACAGGTTGTCACTCTCGCTAGTTGAGGGCCCTCTCCTAATCAAAAAGGGGTGGGGTCAATATATTTTTGGGGTGGAGTTTCCATCAATGAAACGCGCATGATTGGACCCATGTAGAGGTCTCTTGTCCCCAAGAAAGAGAGCGAGGAGACACGAGGGGGATTTAAGCGCAGGATTTTGCCCTGTTAGGCAGTCTAGTCGCTGACCAACATGGTGTAGAAACAGATCAACAAGTATCTCTTCTAGAAGTTTTTAGTGTGTCTCTGTATTGGCTGGCCACCTAAACTTAGCCGTTCGTCTAGTTGTGACGCGATATTAACGTCTGCAACGTAGACATCGGGACTTCGCCTCGAGTTAGCTCAACCTGCCCGAAGCCACCTGCAAGCACTAGCCTCCCGGAGTCACCAGCGTTGCAACACCGCCGACATCGCAGTCGTGCCAGAACTCTTTTCGACTTCTCGCATCCGATCGTCGGGGACGCAACGCTGCCGGTCATCACACGTTTGCCTTCACCTGTTTATATCTTCGAACCTTCAGTAGTTTTATTGTTGTTAGTTTGTGTAGTTTGTAATAGTTCTCTTTCGTAAGCTGATTTATTGTTTTTATATATGTTTTTCAGTTGTATCAAGTGTTGTATTTTGTTAGTTGTATTGAAGTGTTGTACTAGACCCTGTGTGCTGCAATATCACTAGAGTAAAGCTTGTTTTGTTTTCTTACGTCTCTGATCTCTTCACTGTCTCTGCTTGCGTATGGAACGAACTAACCTGCTGTCACTCTCATCGCCGACTTCGCGCTGGTGACGCTAGAGTGGCAGCTTGTAACACCATCCCTACTTCAAAATTTTTGCTTAGGGCACCCCCCCCTCTCTCTCTCTCTCTCTCTCTCTCTCTATATATATATATATATATATATATATATATATATATATATATATATATATATATATATATATATTACAGTTTTAGTTCGCTATAAACGCTTCGCATTCAGCTTAACCTGCCCCCATAAGATTACGATTCGTATGTTCTTCACTTCGGCAAGACAGTGGCACCGGATGGTTTTCGTGCGTAGCGATGGTGCTTTTTCTCTTCAGTGTAAGCGCTAGACGCACCAGAGAATAAAATTTCATCCTTTCATAGTAGAATTCTTTCTTCTGACTGTGTACTTACTTCCGATCACTTTACCGAATTGGTCGGGACGCTCAATATTGCGTATTAAAACCAGCAACACATACCTGTATCTGTGTGTAAATATTCACAGGTGCAAAAATGATGAGGTGGGATGAATGGAACATTGGTTTATCGTCTAGACGCCGCCAGACTGAGGCTCTGTGTATTCGGGACGGCTTAAAGCTCTCCCATAGTAGAGCACCGAGTACTCTAAATCGTTAACCACTTTTACTAAACACACAGGTGTCAGTAAAGAGGTCCGAGAAACGGCTTACAGCTCTGCCATAGTAGAGTACTGAGTACTCTAAATTATTAATCACTTTTTCTCAACGCACAGTTTTTTAAACGCGGCCTGACGAATAAAGAAGTGGACTCGAGCTCAGTAAAAATGCTCAGCTTTTAAGCTTGCCCATAACTTGACCCCCCGAACCGGGGAGAAGGTTAAATACCGTTATTTCTCGCACTATGGAGGCTTAGTTAAGAGTCGGGCTAGTTGGTTTTCACTCAACTCGAATTGTCCTTTACAGCTCAAAATACATCTCGGACAGCAAACAAGCGCACACATGCAGCACTGCTCGTTTCTCCGTATTACTCTGTCTCTCAGAAAGTATGAGCTCACAGAGATGTATACACTCACAAACTACTACGCATCGTTATATTGCTTATGTAAACGTTTTATTAAACTTATACGCCGTTTCGTCAGCTGCTATATGCAGCCGCTGCTTGTGTGATTGGCAGCTGGCCTACTTGAATTACAAATAGAAGAAGATGCTCTCCGGCTTCGTGACGTCTTACAACAAGCAGGCGATTTTGTGGCACACAGAAGACTTGAAATGCCGAAGAACCAATGGCAAACAATATGCCGTATCGAAAATAGTTTATGCTCTTAATTTTTACGTGGTCGTGCATAAGGGGTCATTACGCGATGAGTCATTGCCTCGCGTAACAAGCTGGTTCTGTGGGCATGACAAAGACTGTTAACGCCAATATTCGCTGAAGGTTCCCCATAAGCTGTTCAGTGCAGCTTTTTCGCCTGGTTTTCTCGCAACCTTGTTGCGCAATAAACTCAATTCAGTTCAATATACAGCTAACGACTATTTCGAAACGAAACAACGGGGGATAGTTTAACGTTATAATCACCTACATTTTGTTCTTTCGAAAAGAAATTTTGTTTACACTTTTTGTATTGGTGTACTTACGCAGGCGCCTGGGGCCCTTTCACAAATTTTGATATTAATACAATGAATGTAAACAATGTATTACCCCCCTAACACCACAAATTATACATTTTTAAAAAAAGTTGAGAAGTTGATAAATAGGTCCCAAATGTAATATAACCATATCAATATTATTAATATTTGCACGCTCCAGATACTGTATTCAGACTATTAGAAAATAGGGCAAATTAAAATACACGCATGCGTTAATATATGCAAGAAAGTCTGATACCTATGAAGTAATATAACAGCAATCATTCCGTGAAAAAACATGGTTGATCCGTTCATCAGAGGAATCGGCATGCAACGCGAAAGTAAAACGCGCCTTTACTGGGGTAATTAAATGCTTACTGTACATTGATAAAGGAGAGCTTGCCGAATGTAGGTTTCGGTGTTTGGCAGCTATAGCCCCGTTCAACGTAGATCTATCCTCGTGTACACTCGGTACATCTCCATCCCGACAACATCCATGATAAATTGATTAAACTATTGTGATATATTCAGTGGACAACCGCCAAAGAATAGGTTTGTGGGGTTTAACGTCCCAAAACCACTATATGATTATGAGAGACGCCGTAGTGGAGGGCTCCGGAAATTTCGACCACCTGGGGTTCTTTAACGTGCACCCAAATCTGAGCACACGGGCCTACAACATTTCCGCCTCCATCGGAAATGCAGCCGCCGCAGCCGGGATTCGATCCCGCGACCTGCGGGTCAGCAGCCGAAGTACCTTAGCCACTAGACCACCGCGGCGGGGCAACCGCCAAAGAATAACCAGACAAAGAGGCGTGATAGCAAGATAGCGATTCCGCGTCGCCGTCGCATAGTGGACGCGGAAATTGGGGTAAGGGTGCCATTCCTCAACGTGTTAAAGTGTGATTGAATTTTGAAGTATATATATATATATATATATATATATATATATATATATATATATATTCGTGGTGGTTGTGACGCGCCCGCGATATCCGACGTAGCTCTCCCCGACTGGTTGCGCTCTCCGCGACCTCCTGACGCCGTGAAGCCCTTGCCGTGTGTTGCCCCGTCCTCGGACTTCTTCGACCGGCTCCCAACTTTCTTTCCTATCTTTCTTTTCTGTCGCTTGCCTGTCTTATTCCTTTATATAACCATATCTTACCATATCTTCTTATACACATCCCCCTTCCTCCCATCCCCTACAAGGTGCTCCCGCAGCCCCGCCGCGGTGGTCTAGTGGCTAAGGTACTCCGCTGCTGACCCGCAGGTCGCGGGTTCAAATCCCGGCTGCGGCGGCTGCATTTCCGATGGAGGCGGAAATGTCGAGGCCCGTGTGCTCAGATTTGGGTGCACGTTAAAGAACCCCAGGTGGTCGAAATTTCCGGAGCCCTCCACTACGGCGTCTCTCATAATCATATGGTGGTTTTGGGACGTTAAACCCCACAAATCAAATCAAGGTGCTCCCGCAAGGGCTGCAGAACATAGTGTCTTCTTCCTTTTCCAAGCAATATGACGAAGCTATACGACTGGTGCAAACATGATGATCATCAGATGCGTGTCATGTAACATCAAGACTACCTGCCACAATGATGATGCGCTTGCGGCCGTTCCGCTAGCTCCACATGTACCGAATTCGGTATTACGTGGCGAGAACGGATCACATATGTAAATGAGACGTCGAAACATGATAATTACGACAGGCGTGCCGTGTAACAATAGGACTGCATGCCGCACTCATGATGCGCTCACTGTCGTTTCGCTAGATTCACATATGCCAAGTTTGGCATTACGTCACGGTAATGGATGGCGAAGGTATGTGACTGGTGCAAACATGGTAATCATGAGATGCGTGTCATGTAAGAACATGGCTACGTGCCACAGTCAAGGCGCCAAACACTTGGAGGTGACCTGGCGCACGTGCGCGCCGGCGTTCGTTTCGGCGTGTCACGCCGGCATTGCCACGCCAGGCGCCGGCCTGCCTGGCATATACTCGCAGGCGCACGTCGCGTTGCGTTGCTTTGACGCATGCGCGTTTGAGCGCACCCGGCGTCTTGCCGTCACGAAGCTAAGCAGATGCGGTGCTGTTTGGGTATCGTCATCGGCGCGAAATGCAGCATGTCGCATTTCGAACCGGTTGCCGCTGGGCCTCACCGACAGACGCTGGTCGCGCCTAGTGTCAGACAATAGAGTGCTCACGTTTTGCTAGCGTAGCGTCGCTGCGCCCTGCGAAGGCGCGCGTCAACGTTACGTGCGCTCGCCGCCGTTTCGCTCGCTTCACATATACCAAGTTTGGTATTACCGAACGTAAATGGTCGACGAAAGTATGTGACACGTACAAGCATGATAATCATGATATTCGTGTGGTGTAAAACAATACTACATGCTGTGCTCATAGTGTGCTCACGGCCGTTTCGATAGCTGCACATATACCCAATTCGTTATCAGGTGACGTGAACAGATGACGAAGGTAAATGACAGGTCCAAACGTAATAATCATGACATGAATGTCACGTACGGCATCATTTACCTCCGCCTTGTATTGTTGTGCTGATTTTAAAGTGACATCTCAAGCTTCCTCATTCGCGCTTCGCATATCTGCGATTCCCACTGTACGTGGGGTCTGGCACTTTTTATTTTTTCGCATGCCCAAATGTTTGCACATGGCAGTACACGGCTGTAACGGCTAGATACCACATCAAAACAACAATTAAATGGTTTTGATAAACGCCATGGCCGCACATCGATTGAGTACGCGTCTTCATGTCGGCATAGTGAGACTTACCTCGAGGCATACGTTGTACACGCTATCGTCACGGACCTGAGAAATGCTTTTCGCATGCGCGACTCGGGCGTCCTAGTCTACCGTCATCTGCTCCCACATCATAAACTTGACTATTGAGCTTTACCCCTTTTGTTAGACTCGTTTTTCGGAAGTGCTTGTCCAGCTCAGAGATCTTTATGAAGCCGCACTGCAGGCGGTACATTGTGAGGTGACTCAAACGCACCGCGCGCCCTCTGCACGAGCACGTGCGCAAGCGAGCGGCAGCGTGTTGGCGGGGAGGGAAAACGCGCGATATACATACTCGATTTCTACTTTTCTGCCAGGGATGGCGCTGCCTGTCCAGAGTTGCAGTGCCACCATGCGTTTCTTTGGCTTCCTATAGTCGTTGGTCCTACGACACGTGCATACATTTGTTAGCCTCCATGAGCTGTTACAAAAAGGGCCATGTGTTTAAAGAGTGGGTGACGATTTAGAGTATTAGGAATTGCACTATAGGGATGCATAAAGCCATCTTCTGGGCCGAACCTATTGACAAAAATCGCTCCATGAACGAGGGCACTACCTGCCCTAAAATTAAACAGTGGAAAGTGTGCTTAGAAAAAATGGTTAACGCTTTAGAGTACTACCTACTCTCCTATGAGAGAACGAAAAGCCGTCCCGATGAAGATAACGAGGACTTTCAGCGGGTATCGCTAAACCATGCTAAGGAGGTTACGCCCAACACCACACACCCTTAAGATCAACTTTTAAAATTGACGTAAGTGTAAGGTAGTTTTTGCCTATATAATGACGCTTATCCACAACTGTGGCACCGGATTAATTTTCGAAACGGGAACGTCTTCATAAATTTCGTGCCATATTCTGGCATGATTTTTTAGCCAAGCATGATAATATATTGTGTAACAATGAACCTTTATATAAAAGTATGCCTAGTGTTTATATTCTTGGACTAACAGTACTAGTGGTTTGAGCAAACAAGCCAGCTAGCATGACTGCTTTTCGCGGGAGAAGGGCAGACGCACTAAGGAAGTTTAAAAAAAATCCCTGGAGTGGAAGCTCCCGCAATGCTTTGTCAGCAATAGTAAAGCCAGCATTTGCCCTCCCATGTTTTAAGAAATTCCGATGGAGGCGGAAATGTTGTAGGCCCGTGTGCTCAGATTTGGGTGCACGTTAAAGAACCCCAGGTGGTCTAAATTTCCGGAGCCCTCCACTACGGCGTCTCTCATAATCATGTAGTGGTTTTGGGACGTTAAACCCCACATATCAATCAATCAATCATGTTTTAAGAAACATGCTATTTTCAGGTGGCGCTCACTTATACATCAATTGGCTTCGACCGATTAGTCTAAAGGCTACGTAACCCCCCCCCCCCCCCCCCAAAAAAAAAGAGTTGTTTCTGGTGAAACAACCTACAGAGATGAGTATCGGTGACTTAATCTCCAATAAAATTTGCCCTGAATTCGAGGCTTCATGAAGAAATCCAGTAACCAAAGGACGCAGTTTGAGCAATATCTGCCCAGAAAAGGTTGCCACGTTAAATTCGCTGGGCTTGCGAGGGAAATGCTCCTTCTCAATCACCGAACGCCAACAGCTCATCATGCCCGTAGTAAGATGGCTGCCGCAGCCGTCATATTACTCCAGCTATATTTTTTTAAACATCCTTGGATCCCACCGATATCAAACGCCGATGCAATACAAGCAAGAAAGAAAAATTCGGCAGATCCCACGTACCTGGGAATCGACGTTATGCGAAAGCATGCAGATGGAAGGTGACCGTGTAGCAATATTTTTATTGATTGACACGTCATGAAATGACGCTAAATATACGTACAATTGTTGCACGCATAGACATATGTTGGAGAGTTGCAGATGTTTATATAACCGGTTATTTGCCCTTGCGCAACGATGGCAACTGTAACATGCGTATGCGCAACACCAGAAGCTGATGTGAAGTGTTGATGCTCGCGAAGATGCTGACCCTAGACATTGCTACAGAGGTCAACTTCAGCGCATGGCAGCTAACCACAATGGACGTTAAACCGGCGTGACGGCTGTATCAAAGGAGTGCATATGTGATGTTTTTAAAATTGGGTAGACAGCACTGAAACAACTAATAATGTTTCAGGAAGATTAGCGTCTATTTGAAAAGTAGTTCCGAGACCTGGCGTAGCTCTGTAGTAAAATGTTTCGTTGCCACGCAGAATGCTTGGGTTCGATTCCAGCTGAGACCCTGACATTGGCTACCTATGTCGAGTATTTCTTACCGATCACGCGTTAAAATTGCCCATGCGTGTTCTCGTCGTCCCTTGGTAGATACCAAGTGTCAATTACTTGTGCCACATACCCGCATACCAGCACCACGACCTCCTCTATAAACTTTACATCCTCTATAAACTACATAACCTCCTCCACATCTATACCTGCTCTATCAACTACATAGAGTTTATGAGGAGGTCGTGACCAGCGGGACATACCCTCCCGTGGGTATGTATTTCTGTTTGACGGGAAGTGTTTGACGACGTACGTGACGGGATTGTGACATTATTCATGTCTTGACCCACGCATCATATTTGTCAAACCATCTTACCCTCCCATGCTAATTTTGGTTCACCCCAAGTTAAAGGGGTGACCCCGAGAGCACCCAAACTTAAGCGGCTTGACAGACAGACAGACAGACAGACAGACAGACAGACAGACAGACAGACAGACAGACAGACAGACAGACAGACAGATATAGATAGATAGATAGATAGATAGATAGATAGATAGATAGATAGATAGATAGATAGATAGATAGATAGATAGATAGATAGATAGATAGATAGATAGATAGATAGATAGATAGATGCGCTCAAGTTCACCGAGGTTCGCTAAGAAATGCTTCGCAATTAAAAAGAAAAAGAAGAAGCTATACAAAAAGGGACGTGGCATAGTCAGACGAGTGGCCATGGTCAAGTTGGCCCTCCGCTCACATACCGATACGTTTTGAAATACTACACCAAAATCTAGGCGAACCATGCAACCGCCGCCACCATCGTTCTCGCGAGAGATGTGGCACACCGCCAACTCCAAACGCGTACTTTCCCCGACCTACTGTCCCTGCATAACTTTTACACTGACTGCTACGCACACTCTTGCCCCGTCTCTGGCAGCTCCCCAACGGTATTCCATGTCACGGTGGAGTGCGCTGCAAAATTATTTCCTCGCTTTCCCGTCATGCTGCACCCCTTCCACATCAAAGACCTGTGGGACGATGTCCTCTTCTACGGGTATACCTTAGTCAGCCAGGCCTTTACTGCCACATGTCATATATATATATATATATATATATATATATATATATATATATATATATATATATATATATATATATATATATATATATATATATATATATATATATATATATATATATATATATATATATATATATATATATATATATATATATATATATGCATGAAAGATTCTAACCTTTCCCAACAAGATTACGATTCGTATGTTCTTCACTTCGGTAAGACAGTCGCAATCCTTATGTGTGGTAATTTCGGGACGGCGTCAGTGTCTGTTTGAGGCCCGCGGGACGGCTTTATGCTCTCTCATAGTAGTGTACCTAGTACTCTGAATCGTTACCCCCTTTTTCTATGCTGCACCCCTTCTACATCAAAGACCTGTGGGACGATGCCCTCTTCTACGGGTATACCTTAGTCAGCCAGGCCTTTACTGCCACATGTCATATATATATATATATATATATATATATATATATATATATATATATATATATATATATATATATATATATATATATATATATATATATATATATATAGCCGCCGAAACGTCCCTACGATGCCCCAAAAACGCACCAGAACGTCCTACTAGAGAGGTGCTCGTAAGATAATTTTTCAGCCAATCCAGTTTCGGCGAATTCTGGACATATGAATAAGTGAAGCAGTCCAGCCGACAACAAACAAACACGTTTGAAAAATGAATTTATTAGATTTGTCCACGACCGCGTTTCGCAACAGCCTTATTGCGCCGACGCTGAGCGACCACTTGCCGCGAATGCATGCAGTTTGAGAGACAAACAAACAAACAAACAAACAAACAAACAAACAAACAAACAATAAAAACTGAGAAAACTTCCATTTAATTCTACGACAATTTTCTTCACTGCAAATTAGCGTATAATGGCAATTTGTTTATAGTATTTGCTGGTCATTTTTTCTGCGCCGCCGAGAGCTTCCAGGCACCCGCCACAATACTCAGGTGTTCTTCATGACGCCCTCGTTTTGAAACACTTATTATCTGTCTAAGTGCTTTTTACGCATAAAAAATAAAGCAAGGAGCCCTGTCGGACGTACGCAATTCGCAACTTCATCACGTACTAGCAGCCCAATACATAATAAAAACCTTATATTTGCGTTTGATGCTTCGCACTTTGCGTACAATAAAGAATATTTATTATAAGATAATTAAAGCTCACATAGAGGACTTTTACAGCGAGATGCCTCTTGCTCAATTCCCCGAAGGCGAAGTCGCCGTTTCACTCTAAGGAGCCTTCTCTTGCACAGTTCAGGAAGATTTCGTAACCTGCATTATTAATATTGTGAAGCTATCCACTAAGTACATGCGCCTCCTAGGAAGTGTTTGTAATGACACAGTATTAAAATTGGGATCATTTTTGTTGCAATGGTCATTCATGTAAGTGGTCCCTTTGTGGACATGCGTGTCAGGGCCCCACACAACGCTCGTGCGTGTGTGTTAGGACGTCAAAGTCCGTAATTAATTGCCAAGCATGCCATAAATCTTGTGAGACCACACTTACGCCGCGGTTTTAAGCTAATAGCAACCTTTATAACAGTCTTCGTGAGAGAACCTGAGTCTTGAGTGACATTATAGGGATACCCGGACGCCGATTAAACGTAACCAAAGTGGAATATAGAAACTTGAGCGCTTGTTCGAAGTCGCACACGTTGCTTAGTCTTTCATCTATACCTAGTTTTCACCAATGGTTACAATTAGGTTTATTGATTTAATATGTAATGATGCTCCGCCGCGGCGGTGTAGTGGCTAAGGTACTGGGCTGCTGACCCACAGATCGCGGGATCGAATCCCGGCTGTGGGGGCTGCATTTCCGATGGAAGTGGAAATGCTGTAGGCCCGTGTGCTCAGATTTGGGTGCACGTTAAAGAACCCCGCGTGGTCGAAATTTCCGGAGCCCTCCACTTTGACGCCTCTCATGGTCATATGGTGGTTTTGGGAGGTTAAAACCCACATATCAATCAATCACGTGATGATATCGAAAAGTTTAGCAACTTTCTTCGCACACTTTCTGCATATTTCATTACTTTGTGAACCTTTGGGAAAGACGGGAAGGGATCGGCCAATAACACACGAAAATACGCATGCCCACAATGAAATGCACGTGACGTAAACGTGCGCTAGAATCACCCAACAGATTGTTCAGATGTGCGCTATCATTATACGAAGATATACCATTGGTCTCGTGATTTTCAGACCTCAGTGCATTGAGACCTCAGTTCAACGACAGTCTCAGCACATTGAGACTGCCAGTAGCGCTGAGTCTGTCGATATCACCGAGCTACTGGGACCTAAGCTCAGTTTTTGCCTCCGTCATGCACTCCGAGGCCTCAGTCACAGCTCGTGCGCATGCAGCGCTAGCAGGGCTGGCAGCTGCAGTGTGGTTGGATTAGGTTGTCGTCAAGGGGCTGTCGGCGCATTGCTTATAGTTCGCGACTCTCGCAATGCGCTGAAGAATGGGTGTCGTACTCGAGCGCTCTCGGCATGTGGCTTGGATCGCGATGGTTGCAATGCACAGAGTGGTATGCACAGCACCCCAGCGCTGGCACATCATGTGGCTGTTGGCAACGAATGTCGCATTGCTAAAATTGCGGATGGCGAAAACATCGAAGTTCAAACACTACAAGAACCTTCGCTCAGAATTCACACGAGGATGTATCCTAACCATCAGTGAATTTCCTTTGAGTGAAGCTACTTATGAGCCCAGATTTCAATGGCGGAGGCGGCGTGGTACGCGAAAAACCTGGAGGTGGTGAGTGAACCTTCCTTCGAAGACGCGCTGGCCCCTTGCGTAATAGTGAGCGCTGTCTTTCAATACCTGATACTCTAGCGATCACAAGCCGTTTGTGCTATCTCAATCTGATCTTTTTCGAGGTGACCTGCCTTTCAGGATATAAAGACATGAACACAGCAGATGCCTGCAGCAATCGAAGTGTTGTGGTGCTAAGCACCGAATGGAGGAAGAAAAATTGGAGAGAACAGTGAGAAAGAAAGAAAGAAAGAAAGAAAGAAGGAAAGAAAGAAGGAAAGAAAGAGAGAAAGAAAAAAAGAAAGAAAGAAAGAAAGAAAAAAAGAAAGAAAGAAAGAAAGAAAGAAAGAAAGAAAGAAAGAAAGAAAGAAAGAAAGAAAGAAAGAAAGAAAGAAAGTTTGGCATGCACACGCCAAGCTCGGCTCCTAATTTTTAGGCTCGCACGATGTCCGTTCACGCCGTCCTTGTCCTAGCTGCCCGTTAGACCGAAACACAGGTGTTACATATACCGTACATATAGAGGCCCCGCCGTGGTGGTCTAGTGGCTAAGGTACCCGGCTGCTGAACCGCAGGTCGCGGGTTCGATTCCCGGCTGCGGCGGCTGCATTTCCGATGGAGGCGGAAATGTTGTAGGCCCCTGTGTCAGATTCGGGTCCACGTTAAAGAACCCCAGATGGTCGAAATTTCCGCAGCCTTCCACTACGGCGTCTCTCATAATCATATGGTGGCTTTGGGACGTAAACACCCCATATCAATCAATCAATTACCGTACATAGAGTGTTCATTGCGTGCATATGGTTTAAAAATAGACCATCCATCTGTCCGTCAACCGTGTGCCCGTCCGTCTGTCTGTCCATCCATCCGTGTTTGCATCCGTCGTTGCGTCCATTCGTCCGTGAAAGCGTGCATCTGCCCATCCGTCCTTCCATGAATCCGTCGTCGCCAGACAGACAGACAGACAGACAGACAGACAGACAGACAGACAGACAGACAGACAGACAGACAGACAGACAGACAGACGAGCTCACGGACGGATGCACAGAAGAACCCACGGACGGACGGACGCTTCACCCCACTCATCATCATTCACTCCGTGGGTATGCTATAATTTGATTTTTCTATCTTCGTTGTGTCATAAGGCCCACATGGCCTGATTACACACGTAGATACAGTATAGAAACAAGCAACTTTCACAATTTAAAAGTGTTTTTGGTGAAATAAATATACAGGTTGGATATTCAATTGAAGAATAAAGCCACCAATTGGTTTGGCATTAGGGTTTCACGTTGTATATCTAAAGAAAGTCGAGAGTAAATATTTTTAACCTGTATTTCAGGGACGCTCCTTTTATAGAAGGCAACAATTCAAAGCAATCCGCAAACTGTGAACTATACCTTTCGCTTTTACATTAAAAATATTCCTTCGAAGACTCACTGGCCCCGTGGTAATAGAGTGCTGTCTTTCAATAACTAACATATTGCATATTCAATGTCACATGTCGCGGAGCCTTTCGCAGTAGAGTGCTTCGCAAATAAACTGCGTGAATTTTTTTCAACACTAAGATTTGGCCAGAGAACACTTCGGGGCAAAAAAAAAATGCGCTTTTGCTTTTAGCGTGGGTGCACGGCATGCTGCCCCATTAGATAGGGAAATCTACCCCAGCGTCCTGCGTCGGCAACGTTAACATGAGTGGTGCTAAATATCATCATCATGTGGTGACGTCGCTAACTATCAATATCTGTTACGTCACTCTGACGCCACATAACTCGATGTTGCGCGATGTTGGCATCGCATGACATCGTCGCTTGTTTCGAAGTGTGCCGATCAGGCAGGCCGTGCAAAACCAGGCGAGTTGCGGAAAGCTTTCAGCGCCCGCGATCCTTGCGGCCGTGTACACAATTCTTGTAAGAAATAGACAGCTGCAGCTTTCTCTTGTTCCGTACAACGAAGAATCTACTCTATTGGCTGCGAGATAGAGCAGAGTCACCGCCTGGCGGCCACTGGCCGAAATGGTAATTGTCGAATGCTCTTCGCGTCACCTGCTAGCCACTTCGTGCTTCTATGTGGGCGTACATCATGCACGTTCTCAAAGTGTGGTTTGTCCGGTCATGTAAGCGCGAGTGTAACTGTTTCTAAGTATGCATTAAACGACGTAGGAAATCATATGGTCTTGCTCGGCTGCTAATTCAATGTAATAAGACCGGCAAGGGCAACTTTTCAGGGTCCTGTTTATGGTGTTGTACCCCACATTCTCCAGAATATTTCTAGAGTGGGTGCTGCTTTCTGTTTTAAGCACATCGCAAAATGTTCTTGGTATCTTCCCAAACATGAGGACTACTAAATGCTGTGTGAATGCAACGTTTTTATGGGAACTCGTATGTAAAAAACAAAAACAAAAGGCAGATCCCACGTACAGTGTGAATCACTGATATGCGAAGGGCGAATGAGGAAGCATGACATTTCACTTTAAAATTTGCACAACAATACGAGGCGGAGGTAAATGATGCCGTGCGTGACTTTCATGTCATGATTATTACGTTTGGACGTGTAATTTACCTTCGTCATCTATTCACGTCACCTGATAACGGGATTGGTATATGTGCAGATAGCGAAACGACCTCGAGCAAGCTGTGAGCGTAGCATGTATTAATGTTTTACATGACACGAATATCATGATTATCATGTTTGGACGTGTCACATACCTTCGTCGTCCATTCACGTCTTGTAATGCCAAGCTTCGTATATGTGAAGCTAGCGAAACGCCGGCGAGCGCACGTAACGTTGACGCGCGCCTTCGCAGGGCGCAGCGACGCTACGCTAGCAAAACGCGAGCACTCTTTGTCTGACACTAGGCGCGACCAGCGTCTGTCGGTGAGGCCCAGCGGCAACCGGTTCGAAATGCGACATGCTGCATTTCGCGCCGATGACGTTACCTAAACAGCACCGCATCTGCTTAGCTTCGTGACGGAAGGACGCCGGGCGAGCACAAACGCGCATGCGTCAAAGAAACACACCGCGACGTGCGCCTGTGAGTATATGCCAGGCAGATTGGCGCCTGGCATGGCAATGCCAGCGTGACACGCCGAAAAGAACGCCGGCGCGCACGTGCACCGGGTCACGGCCAAGTGTTTTGGCGCCTTGACTGCGGCACGTAGTCATGTTCTTACATGACACGCATATCATGATTACCATGTTTGCACCAGTCACATACCTTCGCCATTCATTCACGTGACGTAATACCAAATTTGACATATGTGAAGCTAGCGAAAGGGCCGCGAGCGCATCATGAGTGTGACATGTAGTCTTGTTGTTACATGGCACGCATGTCATGATTATCATGTTTGGAGGTGTCATTTATATATGTCAGCCGTTCGCGTCACGTAATACGAAGTTAGGTACGTGGGAAGCTAGTGAAACGGCCGCAAGCACACCATCAGTTTGGCAGGTAGTCATGTAGCTACATGACATGCTTCTCATGATCATCATGTTTCCAACAGTCACGTACCTTCGTCATCCATTCACGTCCCGTAGTACAATGTTTGCTGTATGTGAAACCAGTGAAACTACCGCGAGCGCATCATGAGTGTGACGGTAGTGACGTTGTTACATGACACGCGTTTCATGATTATCATGTATGCACCAGTCACATACCTTCGTCATCCGTTCACGTCCCGTAACACCAAATTTGGTATATGTGAAGCCAGCGAAACTACGGCGAGCGTATCATGAGAGTGGCGCTTAGTCATGAATCATGACTTACATGACATTCATGTCATGATTTCAACGTTAGGGTTTGTCACTTGTGTTCACCATGCAGTCATGTCATACCATGCCAATTTTGCAACATGTCATGTGAACGAAACCACCACAAGACTAGCAAGACCTTGAAATATATATCATGACATTCATGACATACATGTCATGATAGTCATGTTGTGACTAGTCAATTATGCTCGCCTGACAGTCATGTTATGCCATACCAAATTTGATATTGATACCATTAACGAAACGGCCGGGAGAGTGAAAAGTCGTAGGCGGCTAGATAGATAGATAGATAGATGGATAGATAGATAGATAGATAGATAGATAGATAGATAGATAGATAGATAGATAGATAGATAGATAGATAGATAGATAGATAGATAGATAGATAGATAGATAGATAGATAGATAGATAACGCTCAAAGTCGCCGAAGCTCGCTAAGAAATGCTTCGCATTTAAAAGAAAAGAAAACACAGGTTTTAGTTCATGCTCCTGCGCTGTGTTGGTTGGTGTACAACTACGGCACTGTAGTTTATCGATCACGCGAGGCGCCTTAGTTTTGTTTATCTGGCCGTGATACCACTACATAGAAATAATGCTATATTTCCATGTAAATATTACTATCACATAAACTGATTTGATTGATATATGAGGTTTAAGGTCCCAAAACCACCATATGATTATGAAAGACGCCGTAGTGGAGGGCTCCGAAAATTTTGACCACCTGGGGTTCTTTAAACCCAAATCTGAGCACACGGGCCTACAACATTTCCGCCTCCATCGGAAACGCAGCCGCCGCATATCACATGAACTGTGACACTTTGGTACTTGCACTGTACTTAACAGAGTTACCGTGCGCAACTGTATGCTTATAGATTTAAGAACGCTTTAAAGAGCCCAGACGTTAAAAATAATTCAGACGGCATGCCTGATATATAATGTGGTATAGATTCACTGACAATTTCATCTTTTTTTTTAATTGTTTTCAGCGTATGTGTGACATTGTTAGTGATCGACGGAATGCAGTGGTAATTTTCGTCGAAAAAGAAAACATGCTTGTTCCATTATTCAGGTATTTGTCGTAGCACCACTATGCACATAATCCATCGATCAAAGCTTTCTGCTGAACTCTTATATATGATTTTTACTGGTGCAAGAACATGTGCGTACACGTGGTAAACGCAGTGCAGAGCAAAGCGCCGTCGGCCACTAATCTTTCCTGACTAGGCTTATCGACTGTCTCACATTTCATGGCAAAAAGAATGTGAGAAAAAAAAATCATATGCGTATGATGTGTGAACGGGGGAACTGAATTAATCACACACATATGCGGGCTTTCTACGATCTTTCTTTCTCTCTTTTTCGCAGCATGCAGATGACGAAGATGTAAATAAATAGTTCAGTCACGCTACAGCAGTGCGTAGCAGGCGCAACACAAGCTAACCACGTGTAAACAACCCAACAAAGGTGTGATTTAGTGCGAAAGCCTGAACAGAGTGACCCAGGGCGAGCATCGCTATGAAAGGCAGAATGCACTTAACACGCGGGAAATGTTAACGTGGCATAGGCGTCGTACACCGATTCAGTAGAGAATAGCGTAGACATGAAGAGTAAACTTTAGTCAATGCATTTTATCTGCCGACAATCGGTCCAAACCGCACGCAACAAAGCACCGCTGCGTGCATTTGTATACGCGCCGCCGACCGGTAATCCAACGGAGCAAGAATACTCCGTCTCCGTGGCCTATCCACACTTGCGCGAGACGGTGCTGCCACCTGTTGCCCGATTTCGCCGCAAATACTCGGCGACAACTTTCGGTGACAGCACAGCCAAAGCTACGGGGACAGAGCTTCTGCCCATGCGTTAATACTCCAAGTAGTCCGTTTTCGTGCGATTTTGGTTTCGGAAGCGCACCCAACATGAAAAGGTACGGCTAAGCAGTTACTGGGCGATCAGAACAACGCAAAGCCAGGAAACCATTTCCTGAATTTCAGTGCATACTCGCTCGGCATCATTGTTTTCGTTCTTTTAGGCATGCAAGAACTTCGTGGAGACGTTCACGTCATATTTTTTAGGGGACGCGAAGGCAACGATGGGGAACAGAAATCTTGGCGCCGATCTGTCATGAGCGGGCGTCTGACGTTCGACATCGACTGAGTTTGGGGAGCTTCAACTAAGCCCCGCAAGCAGTGAAACAGGGAAACTGGACGATTCTGAAGACTAATCCGGTTGCTTCTATAGATAGTTCTTAGGCTTTAGGTACAGGTGATACAGAGTGTTCATAGGTTGCTTCCAGGTCGTCGCTCTGGGCTTTATAGATAGGTGACTGTAGGTTCTCTCTACGTTGAGTCTGTGTGCAGAGATGTTTGATTGAAACCACTGGCAGGCACAAACACGATACGGTTTCGTCGTCATTGGCGTAGGCCTTTCATGGCTTTAAGGTCTTCGCGCAGCCAGGATTGACTTCCCTGCTCCTTATGGTGTTCTCTGGTGGTACGTACTCGGTTCTTTGGCTCGCCGCCGTCACTGTGCTGCCATTTCTGGTTCTTCTTCACCTATTCGCATACTGCGGGGCATGCCTGCCGCCATGACTGCCTCGCGCATGCGTGCATGCCTCTCTTTCTCTCTCTGATTTATCTGTTTCTCTATATTTTCTTAACCTTTAATTTAGCGGCCAAGACTGTAGTCCCGGAGAAAGTGCACCTCTGACGCAATATTTGCCACCCTTCATATAAATAAACTACAGCATATCCACGAGATGATTGATGACGAGTGGGGCGAAGTGGACGGACACATGGACGGACGGTCACACGGACGCTTCGCCCTTTCGTCATTATTCACTCTGTAGATACGCTGTGACACTTTTCTTATTGACACGAACTACAATGCAACTCGCTAGTACGCCGACACTGGACATACGACCCACGGCGTAAGAAGCTTCGCCCCTGAAAGTCTTTCCTGGCGGACTTGTAGTTATGTCCCTACGGCACATTTGACCTTTATATGGAATTACGCGTGAAATGCCTGTCAGAGAGCTAGCACCCGTATTTTGCGTCTCGGTCCTACTGTACTTCGGGTATTTCACTGGCAGCTAATTTTTACGTATGTATGCCTTTATCTGGGAACATCCATCTGTGCGTGCCTGTTACTCAAGATCTCTTTAAATGTATTTCACTTGTTCAGCCCCTCCCAGAATAGAGTTTTTTCACATCCATGTTCAATATTGATTTTTCCAAACTATAGTGAGCAGCTTATTTGTATAAGACGACAGTACGTCGGTATGGCATATTTCCATTCTTGAGGTGAAGGAAAGTGAAGTTTTAATCTTCATTGTTGGCTTCTTATATTCCGGTACATACATTATGATACCATGTACTCTTGTACTAGCTTTCAAGAACAGCAGATACCGATAACAACGAGATTGGGCATTGATGTCACTGTTGGCTTTTAAAACTTCAAATAAGCCTTTTAAGCAAGCTATAGTTATGATGTTCCTGGAAGCCATGGAATCATGCTGTATTCTAGGGTCTAGCTCTGCGAACAGTTGGGAAGAGCACTTTGGAGGTTGAAAATCTTGTGCTCTGACGCTGAACAATGAGCTATTTTTTGGGCCAGCTGTCGCCTTCTTTCTTTATAATGTAAGTTGAGAGCAGTGTAACTCTCCCATTTTCGGTAGCACACGCACTGAACTAATGAACCAAATGGTTGTGGTTTGTATAGATACATCTCTTTGAGTCGTAATATTCAATTCACGCTGTAATACTATTACTACTACTGCTACTACTACTACTACTACTACTACCACCACTAATAATAATAATAATAATAATAATAATAATAATAATAATAATAATAATAATAATAATAATAATAATAATAATAATAATAATAATAATAAAAACTGTAATTAAATTGTCACAAGTTCCACTATATGATCATGAGAGACTCCGCAGTGGAGGACTACCTAAAGACACGGGCCTCTAACGTTTGCGCCTCCATCGAAAATGCTAACACATCGGCCCGGACAGAAAACGAGACCTTCGGGTCAACGGTGGAGCGCCGTAACTATTGTACCGACGCAGAGGCTCAAATGGCACCTTGAAAAGAGCTTCATTGAGAGAGAAAGAGAGATAAATGGGTGACTTCGCAATCGTGAGCGGAGTTAATGAAACCGCATCTTCTAATTCTCCTTCTATCTCTCTTCTCCTGGTTTCAATCTGCCGCACCTCTTTGATTCATCTGGCAGCTCTCAGAATCCTTTGCCGCCTTTCATCCGGGCGATACATGACGGAGCCTCGGAGTTTAATGGCGAACCGTTTTATTTCGCTTTGACTGTGTATGTTCTGCGCTGGAGCAGCGAAACTTTCGTGCGTGAGGCGCGTAATTACGCTGAGATTGGCGCGGGGGCGCGCCACGCGTGTGCCTTCGTATTCTCTTGACTACACAACTGTAACCTACAGTAAACCACTCCATTATACCAGTCAACAGTAAGGAGGTCAAAGAGTGATCGAATGGAGCGACATTGTCTTCGTAAGTACAATTCAAGGCACCGGTGAGTCTAGGCCACCCATGCAATAACTGCGTTACGAATGATGAAACGCCGGAAACGTTTTGCGATTGGCTACGAAAGTTGGAAAGGGTAAACGCTGGCCAGTTTTCGGTACGTGATCCTCGCTACATTGCTGCGCCAGCGGGTTGACGTGTCTGCCAGGTCGATCACATCGCGTGCGGGCCGGAAATCACGCACGTGCATGGTAGATTGGTTGTTGAGACAAGGAACGCGGCTGGAAATTAATAGAGATTTTTCGTATTCAAATTACTTGGTCAAGGCTGCAGTAGTAGGCGTATCAAAGGGGAACGAGCAAAGGCAAGGAAATCTCAAAGAAACGTGCACGTAACCTGTTTACCACCGAGGCGCGGAATGGTAATTTAGGCGGAGTTTAATACATCAAAGCTGTCTGAGCATCATGATCGCTTATTCATATATTTAAGTGGGACGTTAATGATTGATTGATTCATTTGTGGGGTTTAACGTCCCAAAACCACCATATGATTATGAGAGACGCCGTAGTGGAGGGCTCCGGAAATTTGGACCACCTGGGGTTCTTTAACGAGCGCCCAAATCGGAGCACACGGGACTACAGCATTTCCGCCTCCATCGAAAATGCAGCCGCCGCACCCGGGATGCGATCCTGCGACCTGCGGGTCAGCAGCCGAGTACCTTAGCCTCTAGGCCACCGCGGCGGGGCGACGTTAATAATGTTCTGGTGGTACACACATATATCTGTGTACGCTGCAAGGAGAACGAAATTTCGCCAGAAACCAACATTACTTCGACCCCATCGCCACGCTTTACGTTGTAAATGTTTTCCGAACCTGTTCGCAGCTACTATGCAAATTAAGCCGGTTCCACGCATTTTGGGAATCAATTTCATGCGAAGCGCTGAGCGAAGAGCTGAGCTGTGCCAGATTTCTCGCATTCAGCCGAGAGTTACGAGGTCCATCGACGTGTTGACGTAAATTGTGTTGCTGCGCGTTTATCATGAGCTCTCCAGAAACACCCAGTACACTGGCGTGTGTAGGACCGCTCATTGTCTGGCGTAACATCCGCACGCACGCTATAGCAGTGACATCGTCTCTTCTCTAATGTATACGTTTATAGATTAGAGGGATCGTGTTTATCGTTAGGTAGGTCACGCTATTGCGCAATCATGTGCATATAACAAGTATACCTATCGTAGGCGTATTCCTGCGATGCTCGACTTCTAGCTTGCGGAGCCGTATAGATGTCTATATGTTATACTTTTTTTACATTGATACAAAAGCCTGCACCCAGCACTTAAACCACAACCGGAGTTGTTCCGGCACGACGCCCGCATAGGTTCTTTCTCAGAAGCAGTTTGATGTATTAGCGTTGCTCTATATTGGGATACTTTACTGCCATGGAAAAGATCGATTGCACCTAAAAGAGCAGATTTGATTCTTTCTTAACATACTTCCCCTATCGACAACGCCCACCGGGGCTGACACCACAATTTATGTAGCACAGCCTCTTCCTATCGGGGTTCATACAGACTATAACCGTGGCACAAGTGCCAGTAGAAAATTGGATAGATAGATAGATAGATAGATAGATAGATAGATAGATAGATAGATAGATAGATAGATAGATAGATAGATAGATAGATAGATAGATTAATCTGCCTTTGGTTCTTCGAATTTATTATTATATGGGGCGTGTTTGTCTGTAAACGAGATTTTCGTAAATATACATATGTCAGACCTTGAGGATTTGAACGGACACATGCGCAAAAACGGGAAGACGAAAGTTAAACCTGTTCCGCTTCAGTGAGTGTGTTATACGCTTGACCAGGCCCATTTGTCTGGGGTGATATTAAAAGACTCGGCGTTACGTCGTCTAGCTCTGCAGAAGACAGGGACCAACTATCGGCACAGTAAAGTTGCTTATATAATCGCTATGTGTATGTGAGTCAGTCGGTGAACTATTCAGAAGGAATTTTCTAGTTGTCGTGGTCAGCAAACTTTGGGGAGGGTTTGCCTTAGAAAGCATTGATGCCGAATTTTAGGCGGCGTTTCCACTCGTAAAGTTATCGCTTTCAGGCAGCTGTGACGTGGTAGTTTTTTCTTTCTCTTTCAGGGCATTTGCGAAAAATGGAAAAAAGCCTCTTACGCTTGAATTATCCTTAAGACAAAAAGAACTTTCTGTCGGCCATGTCTGGTCCAGGCTGGCCTTTTCAGCACTCCGATTGTTGTCCCTCATGACCAGCTGTGGGGCCTGGCAGTGAATGCAATAAAGTCGGAAAATGTTCATATTTAATAGGCATTGGAAAGCCATGGATTTTGCGAGCACAATTGAAGTGGGTGAATCTAAAAATGTAAATAGTCGTGGCTGTAATTTTGTATTGAATTTGGGTTCACTATTTGCTTTTAATAGAATATAGGGAACAATAGCATTCATGGTAGTTTCATGGTTAAAGGCAAGTAGAAGTTTGGGACTGTTCTGAGTATATCAAACAGAGGGGAGACTGTGGGCTTGTGTTTTAGCTGGGAAAACGCTCATCTCCGCCCGAGTACTCTGCAGGAAACAGGCACACTTCACGAACAACGATGATGATGACAGATGGGGAAGATGAGAATTCATAGCCAAACGTATGATGATGATGATGATTATGAGAGCATATAGGTGATTTCCATAAATGATCACAAGAGCCACAATGGCTATCTACTGTGGCTGAGTTTGTGCAGTAATACTTATTCTTTTTGTCACAAATAATTTCTGTACCGGTACAAACTTTCGTTTTTTTCGGATTCAGTTTGTTTAACTTTGCTAATAACTGTGCTTAACTGTTTTTAATTACTGGGTTTAACTGCGCTCTTAACTGTGCCGTCTCTACAAAAAGAACTACAGCCTGTCCTCACGAGGGATATGTCGTCATTGAGGACGGTGGCCAATGGCAAAAATTCCATTACTAACAAATTGCCTAGTGAATACATACTCTGACAAATAATTTTCTTTTTTTCTGGGTGATTTCTGGAACTTAGTATTAGCATATGGATATCATATTGCGCACCTCTACGTGCGATGCACGTGGTTAGGCAATGCGGCCAACGTCCTTCGCTGACTGTGACAACTCTGAGCGTCACACTTACTTCAGGTATGACGCATGCCTCTTTAGGATTCGAATATATCTCGTTTCCAAGCGTCATTCTTTGTTTCGCTTAAGTTCGACGAACTGGTTGTTGCATTGCTCGTGTAAAGTTAAGAATGTCGCTCTGGTGATTACATCATTATTTCTTCATGGGGCAGTGAACTGTAGCTAAGTAGTTACGTGATTTTAATATCTCTAGTGAAAGAAAGAAAAAAATGACTTATTATATATATATATATATATATATATATATATATATATATATATATATATATATATATATATATATATATATATATATATATATATATATATATTTAATGAAAAAATTCTTGCAGCTAATGGGAGTATGAATAAAAGCGACTACTTTTCATATTTACTACATCCCGAAATTTTCATAAAGCTTTTGCAGGCGTTTTCTTGAACCTACTCAGAAAAAAGGAGTATCTGTACAGTCGGATGAGGCTTTGTGCACCCGACTAGTACTTTACGGATGTGATGAGTCACAATTTTTTTGTTCAGATGACTCGCTTAGCGGTTCACAGCTGCAGTTCCTATGCGTATGCAGGGGAAGTAACTGCCACTCGGTGTTCGCTGGTGAAAATCATCTTCTAAAATTAAAATAAACATTCAGGTGTAACCTTTCGCGATTGCACACCGTCTGATTTAAAAATGCACTCCACGGGTGCATTTCATCGTTCGTGACAACGTGACAAAGCAGAAGCCTCGAAAGCAGAAAGCTGCACCAGTTAAGAATGTTTCGGGATTCCGCTAATGTGCATGCGTTGCTCCGTTACGCATTTTTTTCCCCTGTAGTTCGCACTTATACTTCGTTCTTTGTGAGTCACAAGACTGCCGCGTTCAGTACGCTGTCAAACAACGAACAAAAAAAAAACATTATCAGTTCATTATTTCGAGACCACCCAACTCCCCGATTTTCACTGCGTCCCATTGGTCTCCGAGGTTTAACGGGTATATTTAAAGATGGTTGATACGTGTGAGATTTATAAAGGGTACAAAATGATTCACATGACTTTACTTGTTTCTTAGGGCGTGATTCACGTTTGCTTCGCAGGCGGCGCGGCTTTGTCATAAATGGCAGCGTTGTCGTCGCATTCTGAATAGGTAAAGCGATCGAAGGTGGCGCACTACTGTAGCACATGAATGTTAATTAATTATTATTTAGTCTGGCGTGGTGGCCCACTGGTTACGGTGCTCGACTTCTGATTGGAAGGTCACGGGTTCGATTGTGGCCGCGGTGGTGGCATTTCAATGACGGCGGAATGCCGGAGGCTTGTGTACTGTCCGACGTCAGTGCACGTGAAAGAACAGGCCAGATGGTCAAAATTTCCCACGCGCTGCACTATGGCGTGTCTCATGATATATCGTGGTCTTGACACGTAAAACTCCATATATCAGAATTTTATATTGATTGCTTTCAAGCTATAATTTAAATTTGTCTGAAGATAAGATACAGAGATAGAAATAGATAAAAGTCACAGAGGTGAACCAGGCAAGCAGACCAGCTGGCTCCCCATCTGGCACTGGGGCATGAAGTAAGGGTGTGAAAGATGAGATAAAAGAAACAAAAACAAAAATTGTCTGCACAGCGCAGTTCATCATTCTTGCTTAAATCTTTTGCAATCTTCGTAAAGTGGTCTGGTTGAGCTGAATGGGGCTGTGACCAGGCAAACAGAGAGAGAGAGAGAGAGAGAGAGAGAGTACGAGAAAGCATGAAGAAGGCTTGAAGGCAGGTAGGTTAACCAGACGATTGTCCGGTTTGCCACCCTGCACTTGGATTAATTGAATGGGGATTAAAGAGAGAGTGAAGGAGAGCACCGCAACCATAAAGGAGTACAGTCAGTTACTTAAATCCGAAGCTCCTTTGACATACGTGGCTTCAGCGTTCTACCAAACGACTGGGAAATCGCGGCCTTTGAGAGGGCCATGGGCGAGCCGTGTTGATCACATAAGTGCAGAAAACACTGGATTAAGAACCTTCAGCACTTGCAGGGTGATTCGGGCTGTCATAGTATTTTTCTTATTCAAAAG
This sequence comes from Rhipicephalus microplus, assembly GCF_013339725.1. Classification (NCBI taxonomy): domain Eukaryota; kingdom Metazoa; phylum Arthropoda; class Arachnida; order Ixodida; family Ixodidae; genus Rhipicephalus; species Rhipicephalus microplus. The sequence continues at coordinate 94,559,742 of NC_051169.1, forward strand.
CATGTGTCAAGAAGAGAATGAATTGATTGAAATGCGGGGATTAACATCCGAAAACCAACATATGATGATGAGAGACACCGTAGTGGAAGGCTCCAATAATTTCTACCACCTGGTGCTCTTTAACGTGCACCCAAGTCTGAGCACACGGGCTTACAGCATTTCCGCTTCCATTAAAAATGCAGCCGCCGCAGCCGGGATTCAATCCCGTGACCTGCGGGTCAGCAGCCGAGTACCTTAGCCACTAAACCACCGTGGCAGGGCGTCCAGAAGAGATGGAAGCATCGTAGGAGTGTCATCATGGTCGTCCTCAGACATGTCGTAGGGAACCAACACTCCCAGTGAATTCTGCTTTCCGCAATGGGATAGCTATCGATATTGTCGATTGCGATGCTAAATCCATTCTGCTTTGACGCGACGGATATCTCACGGAACGTTCACGACAGTCTTCCGCGCACCCGAATATTTTGCATTCTGGACATTTGTTTCACCGGTGAAGTAGCAGTGGATCCATGGAGACAAAATGAATTTTACCTCCCGTCGCGGTAAGCATCAGACACTTACTGTAGAACAGATCACCAAGAGGTTACCTTAACCAAACCTTAACCATATCTCTGGAACACGAGCAACAGAATGAGTCCACCCGCGGTTTATACGTATACATAATTCACACGCACGGACGCGCTCGCTCACACCTGCTCACTGCAGCGTCGCCGACTCGCAGTGCGTGAAAATCGCATTAGCAGCCATGGAGGCGGCCTTGGTTCGGCTCTCCGACACCATAGATCAAAACGCTTCGATCTCCGTAACGAAACCGAGTAGCTTTCAATATACGCCTCGCTGCCGACGTATACATGCGCGAGCAGCGGCCCGAAATGTGTGCATATCGATTCAACGCGCCTCGTCGTCTCCGTGGCTTGGCGTGCCGGACGTCTGCATGTGCCGGCCCGAGTGCCTACTGCTTACGGAGGCTATTATTTTTCCTTATTTCGGCTAGTGTCTGTTCCTTCTTGCCTCGGTAACATAGGGGGTGTGCATGTTGAGGCGCTCTCATAAGGGTGCGCCTGACACGACGATCCTTCACTGTGCGCATGGCCGAGCGTGAACCTGTATACGTATTCGTAGGCACCTCAGTTTCGTTTTTTTTTCCATACATGCCCCAGCCATCGGATAATGTTATTACGACCATTCGTTTTGGGGGCCGACTGTGGCTCGTTGTGTGAGAACATGCTGTAGCCGACGTGTCTCGTTGTTAATCACCGGTGCGCGCGCGCTACATTTTCTTTCATTTTTCGTCGAGGCACGTGCAATGACGCGTATAGCTCGAAATATGCATAAAGCATGCGGGGACTCGTTTCGCTTTAGCCCAGGCTCCGCGAGCACCCTCATCTCTCGGACGCCCTGCTGGATTATGCGCGGTGGGCACATTGTGTCAGGTTCCTTGCCTCGCCGTATAAGCGTTATTTCTCGGCCGGTGAGTGTCGAGAGTTGGTGCTTTTTCGGCGTGGTCGCAATCAATTCAGTGACCCTCACGCTGTAACAAGGTGAAGATCATTTGGCACTCAGATGATGAAAGCTGCCAACGCTGTATTATGGAGGAAACGAGGGGTCCCGTCCACTCGCACCTGTTGGAGTGTGATTGCAGTCGTTCACGCTCGCTATAGACCACTCGTTCGCTCACTCCCTCCCTCCCTCTCTCCCTCCCTCCCTCCCTCCCTCACTCACTCACTCCCTCACTCACTAACTCACTCACGTACAGTCTATGCCTATCACATCCAGTCCTGGGCAGTATCGAAGGTACATGTATCTTAGATGCAATCTTATAGATAATATTCGGGTGTCTTGTATCTGTATCAAGATACGGCTCGCAAGACATGTATCATTGTTTTATTTTTTGGTAAATATAGAAATAACTTGAATATAGAAAGTCTTGTGATGGCAGTACCACCATTTCGAAACAATACACGTTAGCACAACTTCGCTTCTCAAGCTGTTACTTCTTATCTGACTTGTGGTGGTGGACGCACAGCCCACTGCATCGACCACTCCTGACTTTCATACAGGAAACAGAACTTTTCCTTTTTATTTAACTTATGCCGTAAGCATATTAGCCCCAATTACAAAAAAGCTGTTACTGCTGTCACTGCGCCGCCAGAATAAACCTAAATGCTGTGACATTCTTTTGACCGTTCCGCCAGGATCCAAGGAGGTGTACGGGATTTTCCAGAGAAGACAGGTGATAAGGTACAGTAGAGCGTATATAGCTGGGTCACGAGGTGGAACTCGCGCCATTTCTACAAAGCTAAGCGCGCGAACAACTACGCCCAGTCAGCATATTACGTTTTCGCTTCTTCTTTCACAGCGGATATGGTTAAAGCCGAGATTGGAATTTCCTTCTCTATGTTCGCAGCATAACTGAGCGGTTATACCTGTGTGGCACAGAACAAGGAGTTCCCAGGATAGCAAAGCATGTGTACAATTCTATAACGAGGGAATAAGAAGGGGTGACTAGTTATGGGAGGGCAAGAGTAAGAAGGAGAGAAAAGGGTAACACGTAGCAAAGCCAAAAGCAGTACACTATAAGAAGGGACTGGGATATATATGCAAGGGTGATAAAAGGAAGGAAAAAAAAATCACCGACCAAGCACTCCGTGCAAATGGTCAAGCAACGAAAGCTGAAACGTGCGGCGGCCCCGATGTTTAGTAATAGGTTCATGCCAATGCTGCACTGAAAACTTTCACAATTATCGGTGACATGTTCGCGCTTCTTAATGGAAATAGTCACGTTTGGCTTGAGGTTTACAACAGTGTTTGTTTCGCATGACGCACATTTTGCTTTGCATGGCCACAGTCATGGAGGAGGAGTGTATTGAGCGGTTTATGCGTTTCGCATTTCGTTAATCACAGTGGTTTTTCTCGAACCACAGGCGGTTACAGTCGTCGCAGCCGAAGCCAAATTGACGCCGCATGAAAGCGGGCGTTCGCTTACGTGAGCTCGCTCCCGGAATTGTAACGTTGACGCTGCTCTGCCCGCAACGGCGCTTGTTCGGCAGGGCGTTGTTGCACGCTTTGACATCGGGAGTTCATTAGGCGGCGTGGTTTGCAGGATCTGCCCGCCACCGGCACTTGCATTGCCGTTCGCGATTTAGCGCGGCTTTGAGCGTTGCTGGATCATCGGTACGCAGTTGCTGCCTGCACTCGACCTTCGTGGCCTGTTTTTGTGCCCGGACTGCAGCATCAGCCCGTCGAATGCAAGCTATCTCACGTTTCCACTGTCGGCGCTCTTGTAGAGTTGTCCGTGGCTTACCCATGTGAAAGGTCTCAGTAGAAACGGATGCGCGCGTGCTCAGCGCTCCGACTGCGACGGGATGGACAACGTCACCCACCAAGAAGCCAATGGCGTGCATGCCTTGGTACGACGCTGAGAGCGACGTAACTGATATGGAGCCAATGAAGACTGCTGAGCAAATAAAGACCGGTCATGACACCGATGCCGAAAAGTTTTTCGTTTGTCTTACCCATGTACAGATTTCGCTGTAAAAAGGGAACGGCGAAGGGGCGAGGTTGTGGCATAGCATAGCCACGCGTAATGTAGCAAGAGACAAAGAAAAGTTAGGACGAAGGGTAGTGATGTGAAACTAAGGAGGTAAAATCGAATGGTTAAGGCTAAAGCACATCACAGCTCTGTGTCATCATCATCAGTCTGATTACGTTCACTGCAGGACAAAGGCATCTCCTATGTTTCGTCAGCCAACTCGGTCCTGTGCTTGCTGTTGCCAATTTATACCCGCAAACTTCCTAATCTCATCTGCCCACCTAACTCTCTGTCTCCTCCTAACCCACTTGCCTTCTCTGGGAATTCAGTCAGTTATCCTTACTGACCCGCGGCTAACCTGCATACGTGCTAAATGCCCTGCCCATCTCCATTTATTCTTCTCGATTTCAACTATGGTACCCTTAGCCCCAGTTTGTTCCCTGATCCATTGTGCTATCTCTTGTCTCTTAAGATTGCACCTCTCATTTTCCCTTCCATCGCTCATTGCGTGGTCCTCATTTTAAGCTTAACCGTCTTTGTAAGCCTCCACGTTTTTGCTCCGTAGTTAAGTACCGGCGATATGCGACTGTTATACTGGGTGTTCAAAATTAGGCTTTATGATTTTTTAATTAGGTGCTCGAAGGCACGTGAGAACCACTTGTGCAAATACGTTAAGCGTCCAGGGGGAGAGAAAGTGGGATAATAATTATCGCTGTCAGCAGCGCAAATAACAAAAATATAATAATTAATATTTTACTGGCTCCTGTATGAATTGGCAAGTTTATAATGAAAAAATGTTGGCAGTGGTGTTTGTGCACAGCTTCAGTTGAAATATTTTTTATAGCATGCCTATGCTCCGAGATATTCGGCTCCAACGTTTAGTTCTCTTTCTCATTGTTACGCATGCAAGGAGGTGAGAGTCACCGAAAAGCTGCTCCCTAAGGTTACGCATCTGTTGCATGCGGTGTTTAGTGTGGGAACAGTGTGGAAGCGTCTACATGGGTGCTAATGGTTAGCCTTGCCCTCTCGGCTGTCGAAATCGAAAATCCAAGAACCCTTGCAACCGGTGTCGTAACACGCAACTGCATAGCCTGCGCAACAATAGTCGCAGATACCATGCCAAAATAATGGTGCGAGCGGAGAATCTGGATGTCAGTGCGCGTGCTCTTCAATGTTCCTGTATTCTGTGTGCACCTACCAAGACTGTCGTCAATGCTTGGCGCAGACCACGCTGCTCAGTGTTCGAGAAGCTTCGCGATTGTGGTAGGTCATTTTGTTAAGTTTGCGTGCAATACGTGAACAGTCAAGCTCATTAACAAGCCTGCCTGATGTACAAAAGACGACGCTTCCAAACGATGATCAGATTATCGACGACCGACGCTCTGTCCGCCGATATCAGTGGCCGGTGTTTATATCTTCTCTTTTCCCGGCCACAAGTTCGGCAAAATATAGTTTGCTCTTCAACAAGCCGACCACCATCTTCATCACGCCACGACCCCATGACAATAGTATAGTATAGAGAGGGGTTTGAGAGAGAAGTAATTGTGAGGATAAATGATGTCAGGGTGCAGCGTAGTATTGCGCAGGTCAGTGGATGAGGGAGCCAAGTTGGAGGTCGGAGGCACGCAGGTGGTATGGTGCAGACAAGCGTGGGAGAAGGCAATGTTAGAGCGTAGCAATGTGCAGCCCTTCCGCGCGTAAGCACGTCGTGACGTTCGTAACAACGTCCAAACTCTGCATGACATAGCATGCGGTTGCTGAGGCCATAGTCCACTAGAATGATGCGTTATATTCTAGTACACGATAGCTGATGCTTCCCTCAGTTTCGCTGTCACTTGGTGTCCACAACGTCGTCAGTTAATGCCAGGCCAGCGCCTCCTCTATAGATGGTTTCGAGATTGCAAGCGTTGTGCCCCGAAAGAACCTCTGGTCTCCTAATTTACCAGCTCGTAACGTCGAAACTGAATGGACGTTTTCACGTAATATCATGGGTAAGCAAAGTCTATTATTAGTTTTTCAGATAAAAATATTGTGCGTAATATTCAAGGCAAGAATTTGTAGCTTAAATGTACCTCAAAAAGAACATTCATTTGAACATACTTTGCCAAATGAGGAAAGAGAAATGTAGAAAATCAGCGGTATATTTTCTAATGCTCTTCATGTCCACCGATGCTATTCAGGCACATCGCTGAATGAAACTGGATGTCATCAAGGGTCTGTGTTTGTAAACAGTAAAATTATCTATTGTTTGCGAGGCATAAGTTTTACACATTTCTCTTGGATTGGATTGGACAAACTTTTATTTAGTCCTCCAAAACACAGCTCACTGTGTACACATTTCCCTTGCATGGCGAGAAATGCGTGGCAGGCACTTACAAGGCATCATTTCGGCATTTTAATTAGCTTGCAGTCATTTGGTTGAAGGAAGGAGCCGGGACCTCTTTTCCTTTATTATTCTGCACTCCAATCAAGCAGGCGATGAGTAAAGCTTTTAAATTGGTGACAAGACTCTCAGATATTACCAGACCGAGTAACGTGGCTTTTAAGGATGAAACAAGCTAAGCGTTCCCTCGTTCAGCCAGTTTTACAGGCAGTTTTCATCCGAGTTCTTACCTTGTTCTCCAATTGTTGAGGGTGAGGCTACTTCTGCTGGGTGTTCGACGACACGGCTTCAGACACAAAGTACTCAAAATCGTTACACCTTTTCTAAATACAGTCGTGATCATAGCATCGAAAAGTAGGGCTCTCCCCTAGTTGAATGTGAAGTACTTTAAATTGTTAAAAACCTTCTTTTTGTTGTTGTTGCTGTTTGGTGGGGTTATTTAACGCTCGAGATCGGTGTCAACAACGGCAGTTGGTACGCATGTCCAATTTGCCCAACTGCGTCATGGTTGAGACCCATTGACATGCGACGATTGAATGTCTGGTCACCCGCCTTTTTAGGGGCGAAGCTCCTCTTAGTCTAACCTTGTCCTGCGTCAGGCGTAACCGGCAGTATCAGACAAACTGACAGATAAACACATGCACAAACAGACAGACAGACGGATAGACGGACGCACGGATGGACAGTCGGACGGAATCACGGACGGATAGATGGATGCGCAGATGAACGCACGGACAGACAGACAGACAGACAGACAGACAGACAGACAGACGGACGGACGGACGGACGGACGGACGGACGGACGGACGGACGGACGGACAAACAGACAGACAGACAGACAGACAGACAGACAGACAGACAGACAGACAGACAGACAGACGGACGGACAGACGGACGGACGGACGGACGGACGGACAGACAGACAGACGGACAGGCAGACGGACAGACAGACGGACAGACGGACAGACAGACAGACAGACGGACAGACGGACAGACAGACAGACAGACAGACAGACAGACAGACAGACAGACAGACAGACAGACAGACAGACAGACGTGCCCTTTTGTCAATGTTTAACATGATAGGTAGCAACTCATTTTTCGACCGACATGATGCTAAACAGCGCCGGTTGAGTATTTGTTCATACTTTCGTTGGCAACCTGTTGGGTTTCATTGCATCTCCTGTATCATTGTACCATTGTGTTCATTTTATCATGTTATATCATGCATGTCACATCTGTTTTGTGTAATGGAGTAATGATGTGTTCACTATACAGCATAGTGATGTTTGTCATTGCACATACATGTGCCGATGTCTATGTGTCGATTATAACTTGAATGTTATGAAATGTTTGTTTTGTACACACTGTAAATACCCTTTCATAAACAGGTGGAGAACTTTAAAACTTGAAAGCACCTGTGCACTGGCTGCACAGCTTTTGCTTCATTGACAGGGGCGACTTTCGGCTTTCCCGTAGTAGAGTAACAAGTCCTCTAAATCGTTAAACAATTTTTTCAAACGAACTAAACGGGGCGGTTTTCTGTTCTCCCACAATACCGAACCAAGTACTCTAAATCAATAAATGCTTTTTCTACATACACTTTATGAACCACTCGAAGCCGCATTCATACCTTCAGGAACGAACGTGCTGTCTGGATGGGTTGAAAGGTTTCACGGGTGAGTTGGAGCAGTTGGGTAGTCAACTACATCACTTTAATTAGCAAAATAACAGGTACGAATCAGAATGCTGGTAGTACTACGTAATAGACTCATACTTTATCAATGGCAAAATCAAATTTACAAAGGAGATTCTCAGAAGTATGTAGGTAGCAATTAGTGAAGAGTTCCGTACATGTTAGTCCTAGAAGTACAGACACTATACACTAACAACTAGGCTGGCAGCGCGTAGTATACTGGTCTTCGAGATGTGTTCCATTTTCCTGCAATATCCCGGATGTCAGTTCTGTGTCGCGCGGAGGAGAATTTATCGTCGCTTTGAGGACAATGGGCCATCAAGGCCTCCCACAGCAGTGATATATCGACGTTGCAGATTCAACATGTGCTCTATATTCACGTGTACAATACGCTATCTGCCCTGTGGCTCGTGTGCTGTGAAGAATGGAACGACTGCCGCGCGGTGTTCCCGTCAGTGTTTCTGCTGCACGCACGCGTACATACAGCGTGAGTTAGTGCAGCCGAAAACAAATGTGGCGTGTCGGTCTCTGGGCGCTCCGGCGAGCGGCGCTCGAGTCGATTTATCGGAGTCGAAACGCGTTCGCAACGCCCCTCTGATGAATGCTCCAGGTGCGAGCGGGGTGAGAAATACGGCGGCTGTTCGTTGGACGCACAAAAAAACAGGGTCAAGAGCCCGTAAAAGCAACCGAAGGCATGGCGCTCGTAGAAATGCTAAAGTCTCGAATCAGGCGTGGTCATTCTTTATGCGAAGTGGCGGGACATTAGCGATGCATTAGGCCAGTTACTGGACCAGCATCGGCTTGGCATTGGTCTGAACACACTGCAACCCCCTTCCCCCACCCCGCTATTTATTTCCTGAAAAGGCCCTTTTTTCTGTTTCATAAGCAGAAAAAAAAAAAAACTAGCATGTGCCACATCTTTCTTTGTTAATTTAGTGATAAGTAGAAATTAAAGACAGTGCAGCCCGCTGAGCAGCTGCGAGCGTGTGATCTTGAAACGCATAGCAAAGGAACCGAATTGGTTATGTTTGTTACCGAATGGCCGTACTGCGTCATGTACATGCGCCATGATTGGAGTGGTAAAGGGCGCATTTTGACCATTCAGCACTGCTTTAGGCACGGCACAGAAGGAACGACCCATAAGGTGTTATACGCACCTTGAAAAAGAGAAAATATCGCGAAAACCTGGTATGCACGTAAACTGCGGCATATATTTTCACGCTTGATATACGAACAGCGCATAGGAACCATTCTATCTATCTATCTATCTATCTATCTATCTATCTATCTATCTATCTATCTATCTATCTATCTATCTATCTATCTATCTATCTATCTATCTATCTATCTATCTATCTATCTATCTATCTATCTATCTATCTATCTATCTATCTATCTATCTATCTATCTATCTATCTATCTATCTATCTATCTATCTATCTATCTATCTATCTATCTATCTATCTATCTATCTATCTATCTATCTATCTATCTATCTATCTATCTATCTATCTATTCATGTATGTAATATCAATACATGAGGTTTCGCGTCCGGAAACCACTATATGTTTTTCAGAGATGCCGTAGTGGAGGCCAAATTAGACCTCCTTGGGTTCTTTAACGTGCACTGGCCTACAGCTTTCGCCTCCGTCAGAATGCGACCACCACACCCGGGATCGAACCCGGAACCTTCGGGTCAACAGCCGAGCACAGTATACCCACTGTTCCGCTGTGGTGAACATATTCATGTATCTATATTAGCTGAGTTCAAACAAACAATGAAATAAACCAAGTGAGCTGATCCAACTCAAGATGAAGATTGATGTTATCTTTGTGCAAACAAGCGCGTCAAGCAAGCATCGACGCGTTTTCGCTCTCGAGTCGCCACTCGGCCGATTGGAAGTGCAGACTAGTATTTTGAGAATCACTTAATTGTCCCGCCGCAGTGGTCTAGTACCTGAAAAACTCGGCTGCTCACCCGCAGGTTGCGGGATTGAATCCCGGCCGCGGGGGCTGTAGGCCCGAATGCTCGGATTTGGGTGCACTAAAGAACCCCAGGTGGTCGAAATTTCTGGAGCCCTCGACTACGGCGTCTCTCATCTTGCTATGGTGGTTTTGGGTCATGAAAACCCGCATATCTATCAAGAATCACTTAATTCAGGATTATGGCACGCTCGTTAAACGTGCCCGAGGAACATCGATGTGTGATTTTTGATGTAATATATTGTATTCTTTCGATGCTGCTTGCTTGCGCTTTTGATCAGAGGCTGATGGAGCTGACAACAAGATCACCGCTATGTTCCAGCCTGCAAAGAAGACCTCGAAATAGGTGCCGACGTTCGATCAGAGCTCACGAGTGTGCTCCAACACGTATGCAACGTCATTTCACAGCTAGACGCGTCGACCATGTTATAGATTGTTTCCCTATCGTCGTTCTCCCTTGGCCTTCTTTCATGTCCATGTCTTTCTATCGGCTAGCGCGGAGATGACTGTATTGTGATCTAAAAAAATGCGCGTGAATGTATTCAGCTAAGCCGAAAAACATAATCTACGGAACTCGCCGTATGTTTGTAAGTCACGAATTGAAAAAAAAAATCATTCCAGACCTCAAAAGAGCTTGTTCTAGAGGGGGTGCTAAAGACAGCAAATGATGGTATTACACCAACGTTCAGTCAAAACGCTGTCACTTTTCGTCTATAACAAAGAGTGCGCACCTCGCGACCCTCGTTTTCCTCGCCCACGTTCTCGGCTCTATTCTTGTTTCTTCTCTCAAGCCTTGACAGCTACAGACGGTGACCGGGAGAATTAAGTTCTGCTGCGAAACGTTCCAGGGGGCGTGCCGGGCACCAGCGATGCCTTCTCAATCATGTCAGCGCTCGATGCATCGCACTCAATTTGAAACTCCCTGTGTCTCTTTCCAGTCACGATTCGTGCCCGCTGCACCGCCGACGCGAAACGCGGCGCTAAATCATCTCAAAAATTGGTCAGTCGCAAAAAAATTAAGAATACGTCTCACCTGACATCACGCGAGGTGCGTGTATTTATGTACTAAACTGGAAGCTAACGACCGCGCTCAGAAATGACGAAAGCAATCAGGCTTGTCAACTGCAGGACAATCTGTACATGTACTTGCGGTGGCAGAACGTAGAACGTATATATCGCTCTCTCTTTTCTGTGAACCTCTGTATTTCTTCTTTTTGATTGTGTGTTAGATAGCCCTTACTGAGTCCCGACTTGCGCCGCCTAAGTGCGGAACATATTCATATTCAAAAGCGCCGGGCGTAAAAATATGCGAAATCGAGCACAATCTGCAATTCCTCTTGTGCGCTTCGTGGCGCAGCTATGCGCGTCCGCCGCTTTCGTATCTCGTCACCGAGACGAGTGACGTCATGCGAAGAAATTATTTTGCCGTTTCCCCGTCCTGTAAAGTGCACGTCGTGAATAATTGAACAGCTCGCCCTTGGCCCAGCTCGCATAGTGGGTAGCGATGATCTCAGCTTGCTCCTAAGTACGGCAGGGCTATGTACGGCAGGGCAAGAGAAATAAATGAAAAGAAAGAAACGAACGTTGGTGGAGCGTGGCTGGGCTGCGTGGTCGACGTGGGCTCCAGCACGTATGACTTTGCATGCTGCAAAGATCAATCGTTTTCAGCCAACGTCGCGGGAAAAGAACTTGTGGCATTTAAATGTGAACTCGTGAAACGAAAAAAAGAAAAAGAGAAGCCCCGTGCAGGAATTCAATGGCAGTGAAGGTTGTAAAAGGATTCGGCCTGCTCCTATGTGGTAGGCGCTGGCACACTGAAACACAAATATGGGTGCAGCTCATCTTGCGCATACGCCGACACTCGCACAACAAATAAAGCACAACAACAACCTTCAGGAACATTGTTAAAAGTTATATAGGCCTACGGCTGTTTAACGAAAAATTGTTTTTAACCTGCATATGAACTATATAACGTGTGGCAATGTATATACAGTAGAACCTCGACGATAAGATCACGGCTCCTATGATTTTCGGCGATACGAATTTTTCTACACTCGCGGTCAAGGCACATCAGCCTGCGATCGTAATAAAGTTCTACTGTTGCGAACTGTCTTTCACTGTGCGACGTTTGATATGAACGTACGCTACCGTGGACGTTCGAACAGGTACTACCCGCGCCACCACGGAAGACAATGTAAACTGTGCACGCGAATCTTGGAGGCCTTAAAGCGCCTTTGCACTCTCTTGTGTTTCGGGATGGTGGCGACGCTATCCATCTTGAGAACGAAATGTTGTGCTGCGTTTATGCGCCCGCCACGTTGATGCAAACCACGTCAACGCAATCAGACATCCTACGAGAGGTATAGACCAGGACAGAAAGAGGAAAGTCTTGGCGAAGTAGCTGGGCCTCGCAATGTCAGCAGCACGATTGTTGGCTACATGCACATCAGCCTATACTCCATGAATCGCACTGGAGGTGCTCGAATGTTGAGCGAACCTTCCGAGTAAACCTCCCATGATGAGAAACTAACAACAAAGGATAGCGGTTTTAAAGCCTTCTGCCCTTCATCCATCATGTGGAAAGCACTCCTCGGGTCGTTTTTGCCGTAGTACGCTGCTCTCATGCGAAAAAGCGTACTAAGATTATTAGGAGGCTACTAGAGGTCAAGGGTCGTAACGCATCAGTTTCTGCGTACGCACCGTATATTTACGGCTATAGGTATGATCATAGAAGTCTAGGAGCTTTGCTGGCAATCCTTCGCAGGCTGTTGATGATATTGCTGCGACACTGATAAGCAATAAATACAAACGTACCCCGGCTTTCATTTGCCGCATACCGATTTTACATCTTTTCTGGTGATGCAAATTTTCGATGATACGAATATTTTTCGTCACCCAATGATAATATTATCAAGATGTATAGCTGTAATAATAATACTTTTACGGGTTTAACTTCCCAAAACCACAATATTATTGTGAGAAACGCCGTAGTGTAGGGCTCGGGAAATTTCGAGCACCTGGGGTTCTTTAACGCGCCCCTAAATCTAAGCACTTGGACATCAAGCACTTTCGCCTCGATATAAAATGCAGCCGCCGTGGTCGGGGTTGGATGCCATGATCTGCGGGTCAGCAACCGAGTGCCTTAGCCACTAGACCACAATGGCGGGTGAGAGTTTACTGTGTGTAGGGCGCTGCTTCAGGGTTGGTGCAGAACGCTCTGATTGTGTTGCATACCGAAAAATTGGCAGCCAACTATACCAACTATAATAAGTAGTCTATACCAACTAGCCCGCGTTTCAACCCCTCTGCTATTTGTGTTTTTTTTCTTCTTAATGTAGTCTGTTAACTTAGTGTGTTTTTTGTGCGAAATGTATGTATATTATCGTACGAGGTAATGTACTGCTGAAGTGTTTTCGATATGTACTGCTATAGGCACCTATAATGTATAACTATAGCCTACATGTCCTAAACGTTCACTTAAAATACGCACGCACGCATGCAGACACTTACGCACGCGGCGTACAAAATGGCCTGAGACGTTAATGGTGTTCCTTAATGGTACACTGCATGTGCCCCAAACGAGTGGTCCCGTGTTCGATGCTCTAGACCAGATTATCTTACCATTTTGCTTTTGAAGCAAACACGTGTAATTTGGACCATCTTGAACCCACCTATCACACGTCCGCGCTTCCAGCAGAGCTGTGGCGAGTTTTGTGAAGAGCAGCCAACAGTGACTTAACACAGGCGGCAAGTAGGCGATGACAGATTAGATGCTACCATGGTCTTTCGTTGCACTTGGTCCACAACCCAACGGAAATATTTTGCTGGTGCCGACAAGGCACGACACTTCTGGTCTACACAGTGAACATCAGCTAGCAATTTCATAATAGACGCTTCGTTTCGAGAATGCAGTCAGTGTACTATGCCTGAGGTCTTTGTTGTGGAACGGGGTTTATTGGCACAAGTAGTGCTTGCACAGCAGGTCTATTGATGCGGGAACCGGGCGGCAGGAACCGACGCAGGATACACAACGCAGGATACACAACGCTCGGGGCAACAGCTCGCGCTCGGCTCCTCTTCCTAAAGGCGTGACCCACTGCGGCACATATTCTTCTTCCTCTCTACAATACCCCGGCGACGAAGACGAGCCATCCTGGCAAGTCAAGGTGATGATATTAGGAGTGGGTCGTGATATGGCTTGAGACGACTCACGTGGACAGTCTCACGACCAAGGCGTCGCCTGTCTGTAGATGGCGTGACCGGCTCGATCACGTATGTGACAGGAGATCGACGTTCGACGACGCGATAAGGACCGTGAAACTTGGGGGCAAACTTAGCGGACAGACCTGGGGAGTGGAAGGGCAGTCGAAGCCAGACAAGCGAGCCCACGGCAAAAGTCTCGACTTGCTGGTCGCGGTCGTGGTGGTCTTTTTCGAATGCTTGCTTGTCCGAGGTGAATGATCGGGCCAACTGACGACACTCTTCAGCGTGGTGCAAAATTTCAGAAAGAGGGCTGAACTCTGAGACGTCGGGACGATACGGCAAAATGGTGTCAAAGGTGGAGCATGGCTCACGCCCATATAGAAGAAAGAAAGGCGAGAAGCCTGTGGTTGACTGCGTCGCGGTGTTGTACGCATAGGTCACAAATGGGAGAATGACATCCCAGTTTGATTGGTCGGAATTGACATACATGGCGAGCATGTCTCCTAGCGTTCGGTTGAAGCGCTCAGTTAGACCGTTGGTCTGCGGGTGGTAGGCTGTAGAGGTGCGGTGCACCGTGCGGCATGCCTGAAGGAGTTGTTGTACAACTTCGGATAAAAAGACACGCCCTCGATCACTTAGCAGTTCACGTGGTGCCCCGTGACGCAGTACGAAGCGTCGCAAAATGAAATTGGCTACGTCACGTGCACCAGCCGTAGGTAGTGGAGCTGTATCAGCATACCTCGTCAGATGGTCGACGGCGACAATGATCCATCGATTTCCAGTGGCAGTGTAAGGAAGGGGACCATATAGATCGATACAAACGCGGTCGAAAGGGTGTGCCGGACACGGTAGAGGCTGTAATAATCCGGGTGAATGGGCAGCTGTCTTTCGTCGTTGGCATAATGAACAAGACCGAATGTATTTTCGTACAAAAGTGTACATACCACGCCAGTAGTAACGCTGGCAGATCCGCTGATATGTTTTTAACACACCAGCGTGAGCATGTTGTGGGTCGGCATGAAAATACGCACAGACATCAGATCGCATGTGGCGTGGTATAACCAAGAGCCATTTACGACCATCCGCGTGGTAGTTTCTGCGGTATAGTTGCGCGTCCTGTATCGCGAAATGTGTGGCTTGGCGGCGAAGAGCGCGTGGGTACGCAGACGTTGAAGAGTCGGAAAGAATGTTAAGGAGAGATGTTATCCATGGGTCTTTCCGCTGTTCAGACGACATGCTTCTGACGGAAATGGGAGCGATGGAGAAGTTGGTGTCCGAATGCAGGTCTGCGGTGGATCTCACTGGTGATCGTGAGAGGGCGTCCGCATCAGAGTGTTTTCGTCCTGAGCGGTAGACGACACGAATGTCGAATTCTTGTAGTCGAAGAGCCCAACGTCCAAGGCGACCTGAAGGATCTTTTAGCGACGCCAACCAACAAAGTGCATGGTGATCGGTCACAACGTCGAAACTGTCCGTACAAGTAAGGACGAAACTTGCTTAACGCCCAAACGATTGCGAGGCATTCTTTTTCAGTTACGGAGTAGTTCATCTCCGCTTTCGTGAGTGCGCGGCTTGCGTATGCGACGACGTACTCTGGAATACCTGGCTTTCGTTGCGCGAGTACTGCTCCCAGACCAACGCCACTGGCATCTGTGTGCACTTCAGTGGGGGCATTTGGGTCGTAATGGCGTAAAATCGGTGGGGACGTAAGTAGGCGGCGCAGTGTAAGGAAAGCTTCGTCACATGCCGGGGTCCAGTTAGAAAGATTAGGTGGACCGTTCAGTAGTTGTGTAAGTGGGGCTAATATTGTTGCAAAGTTGTGGACGAAACGACGAAAATACGAGCACAAGCCGATGAAGCTCCTAAGTTCTTTGAGTGAAGTCGGCTTCGGAAAGTCTGCTACGGCTCGAAGTTTGTCTGGGTCGGGGGAAATTCCATCCTTTGTCACAACGTGACCAAGTATCGTAAGTTGGCGAGCCCCAAAGCGGCACTTCTTTAGGTTAAGCTGGAGGTTTGCCTTGGTAAGACACTGAAGAATGATGCGCTGACGGTCGACGTGGGTAGGGAAATCAGGATAAAATACAATAACATCATCGAGGTAACATAAGCATATCTGCCATTTAAGGCCGCGTAAAATGCTGTCCATCATTCGCTCAAACGTTGCAGGTGCATTGCACAGACCGAATGGCATAACCATGAATTCGTATAGGCCATCCGGCGTAACGGATGCTGTTTTGGGACGGTCACACTCTGCCATCGGAACCTGCCAGTAACCTGAACGTAAGTCCATCGAAGAAAAGAATTCGGCACCTTGTAGGCAATCGATAGCGTCGTCGATGCGGGGAAGAGGGTATACATCTTTCCGGGTAATTTTGTTCAGTCGCCGGTAGTCGACACAAAATCTAATCGAACCGTGTTTTTTCTTCACTAGCACCACAGGTGAAGACCAGGGGCTAAAAGATGGTTTGATGACGCCGCGCTGAAGCATATCATCCACCTGTTCTGCAATTACACTTCGTTTCTTGGGTGATACGCGGTAGGGGCGTTGCCGCAAAGGAGGGTGCGTTCCAGTGTAGATTGTGTGAGCGACGGTGTTAGTTTGACTCAGTGCCTTTTGAGGAAGGTCAAATGAATCTCGGAATTCATGGAGAAGGGTCATTAGCTGGTCCCGTTGATCCGGAGGAAGCTTGCTGTCGATGGAACGATTGAAGATATCCGAGCAGTAGTCATCCGGCGTGAAAAGAGGAGTAACGGCGTTCAGTTGAAGTTGCTGGCCAGGGTCGTGGGACTCCATAGGCACAATAACGTTGTCATCAACAGAATGAACATAGCCCAGTGTTTCGTGAGCTCTTAAGGTGAGAGGGCATGAGCTAGGATTGCAAACGACGATTCCGGAAGTATCCTGGTGAGGTGGCAGAACGGCGTATGGCAGAGACGTACCGTGGCGGCGACTGAAAACGTCAGATGGCGAGAACACAACGGTAGAGCCGGATAATTCAGTGCGATTGACGGGGACAACGATGGCACTAAGAGAAGGAACATCAACGTCGGAAGCAACAAGAAGCTTGCCCAGATGAGTGCACTCATTGTCGGTAGATGGCGCATCTGAAAACACAGATAATTCCACTTGCGCGCGAGCGCAGTCAATTACGGCGTGGTGGCATGACAAAAAATCCCATCCAAGTATCATGTCATGGGCACAAGTGGTCAACACGAGAAACTCGATGTGGTACAGGACGTCTTGAATGTTTACTCTCGCCGTACATGCTCCGACTGGTCGAAGTGGTTGCGCACTCGCGGTATTCAGCAAACGTCGGAAGGCGGCGTCGTTACTTTTCGTATCGAACGGCAGAGTTTCTGACTCATCACAGATACGGCGGCACCCGTATCAACAAGCGCAAGAGTTCGTATACCTTCAACAAACACTTCCAGAACGTTTGTGGGGGACGGGTGAGGACTTGTACAATCCGCCGATTTCGCAGCTCGTGCCTCCGGAGCTGCGGCAGTCAGTTTTCCGTCTCTACAGGGTTCGGTCGGCGACGCAGAGGGGACGGAGAACGGTAGCGGCGTGGTGAGGATGAGCGACGGGGACCGAATGATCGGTAGTCGGCAGCAGGGCGGTGGTCTAGTTCGGTTGGTGACGGGTCGCGTTCCACTGATTGTCGGTCGCATTGACGTGGCCGTTCTCGTTGCGCGTTGTACGGGGCCGGTAAAGAGTAGTCAGGGTACCTCGGAGGTGCAGCCGGACCCGTTGCGAAGCGCCGGCGACAGAAGCGCGCCACGTGACCTGGATATCCGCATGCGTAACAGATCGGGCGATTGTCAACTGTGCGCCAAGGGTTTCCGTTATAGCGCTGTTGTGTTGCTGGAAATGGCGTCGTTGATACTCGTACAGGCTGGGTAGTCGGCCCAAGCGGAGGTCGTGGTGGAGTAGCAGCAACAGCAGCATAAGCCAATGGCGCGGTGACGGGTGCTGTCTGAGAGACGGACGGCAATGCCTCAGAGACCTGCGCCTGTATTACCTGCCTGATGGCGGGCGTGAGACGCTCAGAAGAGGGTTCCGTTGCCGGTAGATACGACAGGCACGAAAGTTGTCGGGCCACCTCCTCGCGCACATATCGTTTGATTTCGGACATTATTGCGCTGTGGTCTCCACCCAGGCTCAATGCCGCGAGAGTTTCATCGGTAGCCGCTGGACGCCGTGTCATGACTCGTTGTTTGCGCAACTCCTCGACGCTCTGGCAAAGAGTGGCGAGTTCGGACACGGTACGTGGGCCCTTGGCCAGCAGCATCTGGAAGGCGTCGTCGTCTATCCCCTTCAAAATATGTTTGATCTTGTCTGCCTCAATCATTGAAGGGTCAAGGCGCTTGCACAAGTCGAGCACATCCTCGATGTAGCTTGTGAAGCCTTCTCCTTGAAGCTGTGCGCGTCCCCGTAGGCGCTCTTCGGCACGGAGCTTGCGTACCTCGAGGCGACCGAACACATCGGCAATGCGTAGCTTAAAGGCACCCCAAGTGGCTAATTCCGGCTGGTGGTTGTTAAACCAGAGACTAGCCACCTCTTTCAGGTAGAAGGGTACATATTGCAGCTTCGAAGGGTCGTCCCACTTGTTGCTTGCGCCTACCTTTTCAAATGTCGACAGCCAATCTTCGACGTCTTGCTCATCAGTACCGTCGAAAAAAGGTGGATCGCGTACGCGTAGCGCAGTGGGAACGATGACCATCGGAGGCTGGGTCGTACCTTGCTGGATGGTTTCTTCAGCCATGTCTGGGATGGCAGGTAGTTTCCGGTTGCGGAGTTCCAGGTTGAGTTACCCAGCACCTCCACCACTCTGGAACGGGGTTTATTGGCACAAGTAGTGCTTGCACAGCAGGTCTATTGATGCGGGAACCGGGCGGCAGGAACCGACGCAGGATACACAACGCTCGGGGCAACAGCTCGCGCTCGGCTCCTCTTCCTAAAGGCGTGACCCACTGCGGCACATATTCTTATTCTTCTCTACAGTTGTAATGTATCCTCCCGACTATACCAAGATGAACTGGCGGGAAAACGTGAGGTAGTCACATGGACTGCTGCGTGACGAGTATATAACGTACGTTGTCGTGTAACGCCGCAAAGGGTCGACATTCACGTCACATAGGTAGTCGTTCCTTTCTTGCTAATAGTGTATGCACCTTTCATTGACTGATATGTGGGGTCTAACGTCCCGAAACCACCATATGATTATGAGAGACGCCGTAGTGGAGGTTTCCGGAAATTTTGACCACCTGGGATTCTTTTACGTTCACCCAAATCTGAGCACACGGGCCTAGAACATTTCCGCCTCCATCGGACATGCAGCCGCCGCAGCCGGGATTTGATCCCGCGACCTGCGGGTCAGCAGCCGAGTACCTTGGCCACGTATTCTGGTGGGCAGGTTTATGATAAAGCAGTGGTTTTTATGAATTTGGGTGCTTTTGTACATTATAGCTCAAGCTGTCTGCGTCTCGTTTTTCCAAGTGGGACGAGTGCCTCTACGCTGAACACCATGGGACGAAAATAGCTTTGCTCGAGCGCTACTTTCTAGCTACCTTGTATTCATTGCCCAGGCGCATCTCGCAAGAAGACGGCACCTTTCGGTTTCGTCAGCGAGCATTTCCTGCATGTCTTCGAATCATATTGCAGGTCTTTGATGCGCGCTACACGGATTTTGCAGAGGGTCACGAACTCTATATATCTTGAATCCTTCTGGCAGTGAATAGAGGAAAACAACAACGTACGCGATATTGAGATCTACAAATGAAGTTCGTTAACGGGCTGCCACAGACGTCACTATATAGCTTTGTGTACGTCACTATCCGCAATAAAGACAGAGATGAAAAACGAGTAACGTGGAAAAACAAAATGAGCCACCTGAAGGAGCTGACGGACCACTGAGGACAAGCGGAAGGAAAAGGTTTGAACGTGCCGATGGTCTTTCCATTACAGCGTTGCAAGCGTGATCATTTAGCGAGGGCTGGCTGTCGACCGACCCCCGTGGTGAGCAAGTTGTCTGGCCGGTGACACCAATAACAACAATAAAAAAAATTTTGCCTGTGCGTGTATATGTGCGGGTACGCGTTTGCGAGAGAGAGAGAAAAAAAAATGAAGTGCTGAAGTTCCAAGGCATCCATTTGTTGGAAACGTCAAAGGTGTCCATCAACTTCGCGCTCTCTTGGGCACCCACGAATATCAAGGCGGAAAAGGCAGGCGATAGCAATAACAATGAATACGAAAATACGATGTCATCTATACAAAACGCGGAAGTGAAGGCTTCGAAGCGTCGTCCCTTTTTCATCCTTGAGTGTTTAACCCACGTTTGACCTCTGTGCTGAGTGAGTCATGTTGGTCAGAGAGAACGTAGAAAACAATTAGGGAATCATTGGCTCAGCAAGGACGCGTAAAGGTTTGTCGTTCGTTTTATTTGCGCATCTGAATAGGCGTGCCACGAGATTAATACCCCTGTCACACGGGCACTTAAAAGTCTTTTAAGTAAGCGGTCTTTTTCCGAAAAGGAGTTCCTGACAGCAGACACACGGCACAGAGCGAACTCCTTTTCAGAAGCGGTCTTTTTCGTAAACAGCGTTCGTCGATCTCTTTTACGGCTCCGAATGAGTAGCCTCGAAACCAGTGGGCGCCAGCAATTTTCGAGTGGTGGGAAAAAAAGAGCGAATGCTTATTTTTCTGTCACCAAAACTCTTTGTAAAAACAAATTTCATATCCTGCAAAAAGTGTAATGAACTCTTTTAATGGTTATTTCCTTTTCTACTCTCGTAAGCAGCTACAACGCGTCGGCAATATCACGTGGTGACGCTCGGTCTTGCGCTGCTTTATCCTCTCCTTGGCGGCTTTTGCAGCGTCTGCCTCGCTTTCCAGAGCGAGAAGGCAGGCAGTGAGGCTTGCGATCCTCGCTTTTTCTCCCGTACGGTCGCCCATAACGTGTCTAGAGCAGTCGAGAGCAGCGAAAAACAAATACGGTAAATAAAAGCACAGTGGGGCCAGACGGACTTGTGCACGTCGCTAGTTATGGGAATGCTTCCTTATCTTGTGCAAAAAACATTCAAATTGGTGTTTCTTCAACCCTTATTCTTAAATTTATTTGAAAAAACGAGCAGTGCAACAAGTTTTTAATTTGTACATCGTGATACATCGTTTAATTTTCATTGCTTATCTTTTAACTGCTAGCGCCACGCTTTCGCTAGCGTCTTCGAACGAAAACACTAAAAGGAGATAGTTGCTGCCGTGTGTCTGCTCCGCAAACACCTCTATGTTAAAAGTCTTTCAACTTCGTAAAAGACCGCTTACTTAAAAGACTTTTTGCGCGCCCGTGTGACACAGGTATAACGTTTGTCGGAACAAAACGTGCGTCATGACGCTTTTCGCTACCGTAATTTCGGAGTCTCGCGGAAATCAAACTTCACGTGCTGCGCTTGAGAAAACGAGGAAAATTTAAGTTCGGACATATCGTCAGAAAGACACAGGGACGCAGGCACAAAACAGGGCGTTTACTTTCGTAACCAAAGGCTGAAAGCACGAACACCAGAGCACGCGCCCACAGAACTACTTGGTTATCTTCCTCAAAGGCTGGCCACCATAGTTGCCAGCCTACCTTGCGTCAATATTAGCATCGGCATTTAGCAAAATTGGTTTGGATCACTAGCAATCTAGAAGCTTCATTTCGACTCCAGTTGTCTGCGATTCCGCTTGTGGCGCTCCCCCATGCGAGTAATTTTGTCCACGGCGCCAGCCGCAGTATGTCATGGCAGAGGCGCAGTCAGAGGGTTTTTTCAAGAATGTATCCGAATTTCACTCTATGTGAGTATGCGTGTGTGTGCTTATCTGCACATCCTCGTGAAAACTTTGGCTGTGGCTTAACTCAGTTATGCCTGGGTGTGCACAGCGAGAGGTTGGTTCTCCACACTGTTGCGCTTCTCGAGGCGTGCGGCTCGTTCTTCCCCCTTCTCCTCGGCTCACCGCCTCCTAATGGTTTCGGTCCGACAACGAAACCTGGCTTCTTTCGGTTTCTCCGACTCACTTTCCGTATCTGCCGACGAATTCCACCGAGCCGCCCCTTCCATATATACAATGTGACACCGTCTCCGTCTCTGTTGTTGCAACGCGGTTTCACCGGCTTCCCCTCTGACGTCGGGCCAGATGGCGTGGCGAGCGGTGCTGCCAACTGCGGCGGTTGCTAGGCAACGGCTCAGCTCGAGGTGCGGCCACCTTCCACAGTGAAATGGCAGCCATACGTCTAATGTTACTCTCACTAGAAAATGCAAGAGCTTTCCGGGAGGAGGGAATGGTTAGAACCACCTCCACTTCTTCACTCCACTTCTAACTACTCCAGTGTATCACGGCATTCTTTTCATACCTCTTACGAAGATTGTATGGGGCGTGAGGAGCAGCATGAAACCGGATCAATGGGGTGTTTTTTTATGTCTGTAGCACCTTAGAGTTTCCCTTGTCGTCCATCTACTAGACCATATTTCATGGCCAGATAGTAGTTAGTACAGTATAAACACAAGGCTAACAATGCCCAAAAGCAGCGCAAAATAAACTAACCAACTAACAAATTAACTAACTAAAATCATATGAAAATACATAAATAACCAAGATTTAATTGCAATAAATTATTTCTAATTTGAAAAAGTTCATCTCAAACATCCCGCTGATACCTCCGCCGTGAAAGAGAGGGCGCCACCTCCTAGGCAAGAGCTTGATTGCCCAGAATTTGGTCGGCAGGGCTGCGCCATACACAAGGGTCTATGCAAGTGGGACATTAGCGCGGGAATCAAAGCTATGCCAAGGCCTACGCGAAAAGTACATAAGTACTACATTAACAGCTTATTTAGAGCTGGTTTACAGCTGAGTTAGCACAAGAATAAGCGCCATGTTTATTTTTTTTCTTTAACAATCTTGCTATATGACTTTTGGTTGATTCTGTCCCTTTCTTGGCGAGGAATTCCTAGTATACATCTAACGGCATCATTCCAGAATTCTCCGTCTTCTCGCGATGATTTTGTTAAAGGCTGAAATGAAAGCTGAAGTTCTTTTCTTGAAACACTTTTTATTAGGTACATTATGACTAATGCTGTTCAGATGGACAAAAGAACTTGAAATATAACCAAATCGAGCAAGCAAGTTTTTTCAGAAGGATTTGTACTATTTAATTTGGCTCCACCATAGTGCGAATGGTAAGGACATAACTGCAGGTACTTACAGCTCTCCCATAGTGCAGTACAGAGTACTGTGAATAGTTCACTTTTTATTGTGAACACGCTGCTAAACTATCTGTTCTTGTGATGCAACAGCAATAATTACCCTATTGTGTGACCTCGTTGCCAACAAGAAGAAAAGCGTACATTTAAGGGCTTGTTTTTTTTCCTTTGTTAGATACTGTAATAATAAGATATAACAGACAATCATGCAAGGGAAAGTATAGAGGATATTATTAGAAGTAATTGTAATGTAAATGTGAGTAAAGAAATGTGGACGAAACGATAACTTGCCGTGGGAAGAGGCCAACCCTGCGACCATCGGAGGAAGCAGGTTTGGTCCTATTCTATGGGTAACGGGAATACTGCTCGTATGGGAATTAGTAGGGTGATTGCACTGCACATGATAAGTCACCATGCCAGTATCCTTCGTCCTTGGATACGTGCTTGGAGTACTTTTGCGGTTCTTAATGTCGATGATGACATCGTATTCATGGGGCGCTTATTATCAACTCGATAAAACTATCATGATGTTTTTTTTTTTTACTTCGAGAAATTACAGGCATAGAATTGAACTGCCCAGCCAGTCCCGGAGTGTCTAGGGACCATGCTTATTTATTCCGACAAATTGAAAGAGCAAACTTGTTGCCGGAATGGCAACAAGTTCTCATTCCCGGGAATGTAATTGGAATGAAATAGACGTGCCCATTCAGTAACACTGATCTTGAGTAGGCTGCAAGACGCCATTTCATCGATCTGCACACAACGAGACAAAAAAGAAAAGTACCTCATCCGATTTCCGCCGGCAAGCAGCAGTATAACGTAATATACTCCGCGAATTTTATTGACAGCGTTGTGAAAGCTACAAAAACGAAGTACATACCTTTTACTGCACCAGATAAGGAAAGTACTTAAGTTTACTTATAATTTTCTCATATGAATCGCTGAAACAAATTCTGCTTTGTGTATCATGAGTCTTCGTAAGGGTTGTAGGAAGTAATAGGTAAAATACAATTTATTGTTCACTGTGCTAGAATCCCTTCCTTTTCCTTTAATTTTTTAGACAGCCCCACCTTTTAGGCACGCCCGTTTTCTAAGGTAAACATGACGTACATAACGTAGATTGTGAACCATTGTGCAGACGCAACCGCGTTAATGAGTTCTTCAAGAAAATTACTTGACATTAAGATCTACGCTGAACAATCGAAGTTGCTGCGAATTAACTGAAACCTTTCTGCACTAAAAATCAGCGTATACAAAGAACCTCGCATCAACTAGCTAAAGACCATAGCAACAGCTTAGAAGCGATCAATAACCTTTGATAATCTAGCTAAGGCCTAGAAGCAGCCTAGAAGGAACCAGGTTAGTCTTCTTGATCGTCCAGTTTCGCTTGCGCGACTCAGTCAGTACAAGCTTCGGCATTTTTTTTAATTACCCACAACCTGAGAGCTTACCGGTCTATTTACATATATAACATAATAAGCATATCTAATAGTCACGTTATGTGTAACTGAATGAAAACTGTCTGCGCGGACATTATCCGTCGTAGCCTGTGTAATACCCTGTTTATATTAGACTCGGTTCTTACAGGTATTTCTATACGCCAAAAATAGTATGCGCCCATAGCGCTCCTGTTTTTTTTCTTTTTTGGATTGTTGTTTTTTCTTGTTTCTATTTCAGTGTATTTTTCAATAATAATATCATTCGTATAATGGTTTTGGGACGTTAAACCCCACGTATGAGTCAATCATTCAATATTAATGTCATAATTATAAGCCGACTCTATTATAGTCTTCCCCTGTTTTTTATATATAAAAACAAAAAAGCAGAAAAGAAAAAAAAAGAAAATTGCACAGCATACGGGTTGCGCGAGCTTGTTTTTCTACGTCAAAGTTCCTCGAAGCGAGCGCATAATATTAGCGCGAATCCTATAATTTCGTTCGCGACGTGCGCACCTCCCTCCCACCGAGGCCAGTCGCGATTCCAGGGCATTTATTGGGCCACGCGAGCCGTTAGTATCCGCGACATTCGGGAGAATAAATGGCGTCTCCCAGTGGGATCGACACCGATTGTAGATTGGGAAACAGCGACGTACACTGTCTACTACGTAGGCATTCGCTGTTTTGCTGGAACCTCGTAGGCGCGCATAGCGAACATTTAAGACACTCTGTGCCTCGCAACTCGACCGTCGTCCGAGAGGGAGCGCTATAAATGGCAACGGAGGGGCCACCTTCCGGGTCGCAGCTGCGCCCTTTCTCCGTCGCGTGCCGTCCGTGACGTCATCGTCCAGGTGACGTCACACCACGCAGGTGATCGTCGGCGACAGTAATCTGCTCTGGTCGCCGCATCGGCCCCGAGCGACGAGGCGGCCCCTTTCTTCTCCTTCTTCTCCTTTGATCGTTCTCGTTCTTTGGCGGCAGACATGGCGCATTATGAACGACGGCGCAGCCATATGGAGAAGGGTGCGATAACGTGGATTTTTTTTTAAACTTTTGCAGGAATCGGCTGCGGTACGATGCGTGTTTGCTGTCGAAATTAGCCTGCCTTCGTTTTATCGCTGGTCGACGGGTTGCGAAAGGGAACGGATACGTGTGTTCACAAAGTTTCACCTTGTCGTTTCATCACCGCCCCGCCTTTAGCGGAACCTGCCGGAACTGGCTCGGCGATGGGTTCGCTGAGAGCGAACTTCTTGATGTTTTTATTGGAATACGGCGTTTTCGTCTTACTTCGCCTGCAGAAAAAAAGAAGAGAGGAATAAAGGCTTACGGGTTGTTGAATGTGAACGGGAAATAAACAAATGCTGTCCGTGACGCTTCCGCATCGTTTCCTTCCGCAAGTGGTGCGCAATCGCTCGGTGTACACAGTTGCCCCTCCCTCCCACTCCTTTATTTTTTGCCTTGGTTTTCCATTCGTATTGGAATAACCAACATCTCTTCTTACGACGTCTGTGATATCGAGGAAACACGACACCACATCTTCGCTCCATGTCCCCGCTACGCTGTGCAGACACGATCACTCGTAATCATTCTGACTCGTCCTGATCACAGACCGATGTCGCCAGCAAACATTATGGAAGGTCTTCCTGGAAAGTCATCGAGCATGGAGGCAACGAAGACGTTGCTAAAGCATTTAAGGACGACAGACTCGGACGAGCGGCTGCAGACTGATAGTGATGCCGTATACGTACCGCTCAAGAGTGGCGGATTGTGACGTTGTGCGCGTGTGGATGTGTGTACTCTCTCTCTTTCTCATTTTCGTTACACTTCATTTAGACTCACCCAGTCCGCCTCGGTGGAACAGTGGCTAAAGTACTCGGCTGCTGAACCGAAGGTTGCGGGTTCGATTCTGGCCCTGGCGGTCACATTTCGATCGAGGCGAAATGGTACGGGCCCGTGCACTCTGTGATGTCAGTACCCGTTAAAGAACACCACATGGTCGAACTTTCCGGAGCCCTGTCATGCAGTGTCTCTCACAGTCACATTGTGGTTTTGGGACGTTAAACCCCAGATATTATTATATTAAAAGTCAACCAACCTCTTGACCAATGTAATATAGCGTATCGGTTATTGTAATGTGATTAACATCCCCGTGTCTCCCGTCTCTCTTCCTTGCTTGAATCGCATTTACCTTAGCAGATGGTATGTGTAATTAGTTCTGTGCTCAGTCCCCACTCCAAAGGCAAGGTGTCTGTGTTTTCTTTTTTCCGCTAATTAATTTAAATTTAGGTCATAACTGATATACTACACTTCAAATTACATATGGCTTTTCATTGCTTCATGAGAACAAAGGTCTCTAACAAAGAAATGAACCCCTCGATCAATTCCCAATCTTCCGTTGATATGTGTATAGAGGTGCGCTTTTACAGGTTGAATGTATAGCAGGCCTTCTATACTGTTTATTTTTAATACCTATGTTCCGTATGTTCACACGAAAATATTGTTTGTCGAGTGAGTGAGGTACCACGCTAGTTAGAGGGGCTCTCGATGCCGGATAAAAAATGCCCGTAAAAGCGCATGTGCAACCGAAGTGAGCTTGCACGTGGATGACAGTTTAATTGGCGCGATACAGCGTGCAACGCAAAGATCGTGAGTCTATTCTCGGAATCAGTGGGATCATTGGCAGAAAACGTTGCGAAATTCGTTCCTCGGAAGTGTAATAAGAAGACAGACAAAGAACAAGATGGTTAGTCCAAAAGAATATGCCCTATATCGAAGTATACTTAAGGCACGACGAATCCGTCCGAGCACGAACAGCCTTCGTCGCTAACATCAGTATAGAAACAACATTAAGGGGGACCAATTCCTCTGGATACATCGACGGCCTCACAAAGCTTCACATCTTGTTTTGACGCAAACACATATGAATGGCCTGTTATGTTTCCTCTTAACCGCAACTTCATCCATAGTATGAGTTCTGCTTGGAGCTGTAACATGAGTACATCGCTACGAGACCTTTTTCCCCGTAATAATGTACTGACAATATTTTTAATGAATTAGTCAAGTTAGCTACAGTAATTAACATTACCAAATTTCACCTGTTTCCATGTAAAACACAAAAAGTATGTCAGCATTTTTTTTTCACTAATCAATAAGCTAGAGAAATTTTTTTTGTGAAGTTGTCTTCGTGGGACGAATCTTGAAATATAGGTGTGTTACACGTACTACATGTTGGTACGCTGAAACCGTTTAGTTCCACTGGTGTTATCGTAACCGGAGGTAGCAGGCTAATTTCGGTACCGTACGACGCCATGGTATACAAAGGCGAGCCTTCTTGCACTCTTTCATCTCGACAGTTGATGATGATTTCTGCGGCCCTTTCCTTTGTAACAGTGTTTCCGTGTTTTGGATAATAATAATAATAATAATAATAATAATAATAATAATAATAATAATAATAATAATAATAATAATAATAATAATAATAATAATAATAATAATAATAATAATAATAATAATAAAGGGCAACGAAGAAGCACACACGTAGAGCTCTCTTTTGGGTAACTAAAAGCCTGCCTCTATGGTGTACGCTGATGCTGTACCATCAAGGCGCTTGCGTATTATCGACCCTCCGGATGCTTTTTCTTAACAGCAGCCACTTGACAATGCGGGCGCTCATCCGGTTTCCGGAAACCCAGCGCTATCGCGAGCCTGCATTCGGCTTCGTTTAGGGCGTTGCCCGTAGTCATTGAGTTTCCTCGGTTTACTGCAACCAGTCTACTGGTGTGAAGCGCGCTGGGGTGTATAGACCCGGGCAATCAAGCATGGCGGGATGCATGGTCTTTTCTGTGCAGTTACACAGCGGGGATTTTGTGTCCAAGTTTTCCACGTATACTTCGCCCGTGGGGCTGGTGTACGCACTGCGCAGCGCCCCGTTGCGCGCCTCAAACAGCAGTGCACTTCCCCTGGAGTTGTCATACAGAGGTGCCTTGCTGATGATCTCCTTACTCGCACAGTAGGTCGTCAGTGCCGACTTCGCCAGAAACCGCGTGCGCCACCCTTTGAGCCCTGCCTTCTTCACTATTTCTCTGACCGTCTGCCACCCGCCTCGTTGTGGTGGCTCGGTCCGACTGACGGTTGGCGTCCCATATCGTTCAGCCAGCCGCGGGGTGCAGCTGATCCACTTGGTGTTCACGCTTCAAAGATGCGGGTATTTGTACACTTCCGAGGCCCAACAGCCATCCGGCTGACCACTGAGGCACAGCTCGTACGCCAGCTTCGCTGAGGCTTCACGAGCCTCGAAGGATAACCACCCAAGGTCCCCCTGTATAGACTCATTTGCTGTGCCACCGTGGACTTCCAAAGCAGTGCGGCTAACCTCTCTCTGTCGGGTCTACAATGCCAGTCTTCTCGACGCGATAAGACTGGCACAAGCTAGCGTGCTCACATGCCATGGTTGACGTGCTGCGCATTTGGTCGGAGGCGCATGCACTTTCGTTTAACGTTCAGGTGCTCAGAGGACACTCGCAGGTGCTTAGAGGGTTGTCGAAACGGACATGTAGTCGCGGACAACTTAAGAATGCCAAGTAAAATGTACCATCGTCCGTGCGTAAATATTGCGTTAATTACGGCTGTTTATTTTCTATGACGCAAATGTTTAAAAAAATCAATTTAGAAACGATCAGCTGAGACGAGAGGCCAGGTACGTATCACTGCACAATAAGCCACCACCCAAATCACATTTTCATGTTTGTTTCTTTCTCATTCACACTTACGATAAGCGTCGTGCTCTCGCCAGTCGTTATTTGTGGACGTAGAAGCGCGTTTTTGTGCTGCTTTTGAGGCATACCAAAGTGGCAGTCACTCGGATTGTGTTTAACGTTCCATCGTTTCGGTATTGATAGGCTGCAATACGGCACTTGTTTCTTGCGTCACTCGGATACAACGTACACATTTTGTGAGGATTACCACACTCACCAATTATTTATGAAAATGCTTGCTCTGTAGCGTAGAGGCATGCGAAAGAATAGCACAGTGCGACCTCATGGGGGGAGCTTAGATTTACTGAGAAGTTGCAACCGACTTTAGATATAACACCACTCAAAATACCAGTCTGCTATACTGCGGACGTGGGATGCATTATGATAAGGGAGTGGTACCAACAACAGTTAGTGCAACATTATGCGCCACAAGTAGCTCCTTCTGATAACGTTGGTAAACGCATTCCCGGATCATAACAGGGAAGGATTCTGCATAAACTTTATTTCATGCGTATGGTATGTAGAAAACTGAAACATTCACTTCTGATTGAATGTCGCTGTTGCGTCCTGAAGGGAACGTGGCATAATACATGTACAGAGTTACTTCTTGTGAATGAGGCTTACCATTTTTCACATCTACTCCACATTCTCCCCCCAATTTCCACCGATTGCCCTTTTGTTCTGCGTTAACCTTCTACTTTCATTCTGGCGATTAAGAGCTGCTAGTTCAGCCCCGAGGAACCTGACATTTGCGAGCGTGCACGTCAGGGTCACAGCCCCGCGTCGTCACTGGTGACGGGGGGAGAGGGAGGGGGAGCACGTGCAAGCGCAATCGGGAATGTTCTAGCGGTATATACTTCGTATTTGGGTCCCGGGACTCCGAGCACGCCACGGCTGCGTCGGTGACGAACGAAACGCAGAGGGGTGTGCGAGGGGAAGGACTTCGCGTTAAAGGCCAGGGCGCGACCGCGTGTCCCGGCGGTGCCGACCGCACCCACCTGCTTCAGTGCAGCCGCGGCTCAGTCTTCTGCCCGGGCTGGCTCGGCATCGCAGCGGACTCGGCCGCCCTGCCCGAAATCGTGAGTGGATGGATGGGAAGTCCCGTATTGTGTAATGGGGAGAGGAGGTCGTCTGTGGGGATAGTCGGGGACGTTGTCAGACTATTGCAATTGTTAACAGTGTCTTGGCGTTTCCACTCATTGAAGTAACAGACACTTAGCGCGGTAAAACTGCGATGTGTCAGACCCCCTAAAACCAATACTCTCGCCAAGCCGCCCGTGTTTTAATGTGTGCCTAATTGGCGAATTGCAGCCGCCCAAAACTTGCACTTCGCACTAAAATGTTCCGCGATCTTGGCTTATTAGTGTATACCCAGCGCATGCAGACTATCATCAATGATATTTCTTTTTTTTTCTCCCTTCGTTTTGTTTCTAGCTTGCAATGCATTGTACTATTACTTTCCTTCTAATAATGCGTGGCATTATTACTTTCCTTTAGCAAACAAAGCTTAATAAGAGAGAATGAGTACAATGAGACGATCTTCTTGCTTGCTGCTTTGCACTTGTGGCAAAAGGAAAGAGTATGAATGCGAGGAAAGCTGAGGGAAAAGAATCAGTGAGAGCAAGCCCAAGACGGTGCACAAAAAGTCTACGATGTAAAAGGTGACTCAGCGTGCATGTGCGGCTCGAGAACGCCCCAGACGCGTGAGCGCGATTGGCTTTCCGATAATGCGAAGGGTGTGGCCAAGATTGCCATTTGAAAAGGGCATACGCCATTTTTGATTGCAATGTACATTGTCTGCAAAGTGGCGGCACTGTCATGTCCGAGATACGAAATTGTTGTAGCCGTGTTTATATGACCGTGTCACTTGCTTTTTCTGTAGCGAATCTCCGCGCCTAGTCCCGTTGGGTCATTTGTTGCGTACCGCTGGGATGCTTGGGACGTAGGTTCGAAAAAGATTGACGTCACCTGTTCGCCGTTTCTCCTTCGCCAATTATCAATGTTGAAAGAGAAATATTAGCTTGCTCACTTTCTTGTTAGGTGCTGTGTTAGCATTTGTACGCGCATCTCTCGGTTTTGCAACGTCACATTCATCAAATAACTGTGCCTCAAAATGTTATGTTTTCTCATGCTCGAGAATGCATGCGTATAAGTGTGTTCCAATAAGCGTGTGAGTGTACAGCTGTCTGCTTGTTTTAATACACGAAAGGTATCTCACTCCAAGTGGACCAGTATCATTTTCAGTAGATTTTAGTGATCCGCGCATGTGAAACAGAAAAGCTTCGGGATTAATGTCATGAACTATATAATTGCAAATCAGCTCTCTGGGGCTTATATATCGAACACTCAATATCTGCGTACAGCCCCGTCCGAAGATTTTTTTTTTTCGTCAGTGCCCACTCAGTGACCTCTGCAGACAGGTGACTGTGAACTTGGTTTAACGCTCAAAAAGGGCGCTTCTCCTTAAGCATACATTCATGCAGTGAAGACTACACATCGATGCAGTGTTTTCGGTCATTTTGCCCGCGGGGCTCATGACAGCAGCGCTTCCAGAATCTTTGGCGCTTGTCCGGTACTTACCAAGTTATAGATTATACTGGAAGAGCGATCCGTGGTGGCGAAGTCGTGTACCAATTAGGAATTTCACAACCACACGTATGCGAACACGATGCACACGATTTATTTTGCCATCGCGAAAAGTCAAGCTAGGCATGAATTAAATGCACAATATGAAATTATTCGTTTTTTTACTCATTATTTCTGACCAACGGACGTAAAGCAAGATCAGAAGAATAGAGGGGCCTGAAAAGCAGGAAGCCTGAAGGAAGTATCGACGCAGACGAGCTTTAAGAAAGGGAGTAACCACCTTCGATTCGGGAGGAGCTGGCTATGATTCCCTGTGCCACTAGGCACCCACCAGTCTTCATTATCAGGAGAGAGGTACCTCGACCTGAAGCTTTGTGGATTGTGGGCCTACGTCATGAGCAGGTGTTCTCTCCTTTCCGCTCACTGTGAAAGCCTTGTCCGTGGTTATAAAAAAGCGGGCTTTAACGACGTCTTTCCGACACTGATTTTGTTGCTGTCTACCCAGCGTGAAGGTATATAACAGCTGCATCTTGCCGTTACTCACGCACGAAGCAGAAACCGGGAGGATTGCAAAGAACGCTCAACTTAAATTGAGGTG
Source organism: Rhipicephalus microplus (assembly GCF_013339725.1). Lineage (NCBI taxonomy): Eukaryota > Metazoa > Arthropoda > Arachnida > Ixodida > Ixodidae > Rhipicephalus > Rhipicephalus microplus. Next base: position 94,592,153 of record NC_051169.1, read on the forward strand.
ACGCAGCGAGCAATGGAAAGGGAAGTGATAGGTGTAACCCTAAGGTACAAGAAGAGAGCAGAGTGTATTGGAGAACAAACTTGGGTTAAGGACCTCATAGCCGAAATCGAGAAAAAGCAGGGTACGTAGTGCGAAGGCGAGAAAACCGCTGGTCATTGAGGATTGCAGACTGAATTGTAAGATAGAGAGAAAGAGGGAAATAGAGAGGAAAGGAATGGAGGTTAACCAAGCTTGGGTCGCTCAGCTACCCTGCACTTGTGGTTGGGGAAAGGGGGAATAATAGAAAAGAAACAGAGAGAACAGAAGAGTAGTAAGAAAGAAATGAATAAATAATCAGCTCGGGATTACACAGCACGGTCTCACTCTGTTCTTTCCCAAGCACTGGTGAAGTCCGGTGGTGCTTAAAAATCAAGAGGTGGCAAGCGGGTGAAGGGGAGACAGAAAGTTAGGTGGGCAGATGGGATTAGGAAGTTTGCGAGTATAAACTGGTAAAGCTCAAGACAGAGTTGAGTGTCGGAATATGGGAGAGTTCTTTGTCCTGCAGTTAGCATAGTCCGGCTGCTGCTGCTACTGCTGCTGATGATGATGAAGATGGGGATAATGATGATGATGATGATGATGATGATGATGATGGCGCAGCATGACCGTGTCTGTCCGACGCGAAATCACGACGCGTGTTGATGTCATCACACGACGTGGTCGCGGAGGCAGTGGAAAGCCATGCGACGCGCTGAAAGCTTACTATGTGTCACATCTAGGAGACAGCTAGAAAGAACATTAGGTGCATATAGCTTTTGAGGGGACCAGTGCAACCAACTGAGAAGAAAAATAGGCAGAAAAAAGATGGTATTCTCCTTCAAGTTGCCTTAGACCAGGCTTCTCGAACTACCTGAGCTTGCTGGCCGCAGTAACACAGTCTAGGCCCGTATTCACAAACGCTCCTCGACTCTAAACTCCACATCAAGGGATCTTTGACACTTCTCGCGTTGCAGAAAACGCAACGCTAAATAGCCATCGAGCATCCGTTGAAGTCGAGTTTCAAGTCAAGGAGTATTTGTGAATAGGTGTCCTACAGTCAGCCGATGAGCCGGACGGCGAAGATCGGAGTGAGGGGGCAGGAAGGGTATTGAACAAAGTGCTAGGTAAGGTTCTCATTTAAAAAAAAAAAAAGGTTTTCCCATATCTCAAATGAAGGTCATTTATGAAGGGGGTCATTGTTGACGTTAGATTTCTAGAAAAAAAATCGTCGCCGATCTCTAAAACGGATGAAACGTGGACAATAACCTTGATATTCAAAGTAGATTGTTCCACGATTATTTTTCAATACATAGTGACTGGATTAAGTTCGTCGTATACCAGTCTAGGGGCTGGCTACTCACGTCACGGTACCTCATCAACATGCTTTTTAGGAAAAAAATTGAAGGACGAAGACAGACATGTTCAAGTCGGGCCGCTAGTGAATGGTACGTGGTTCACATATGTGACCCGCTGGCCGCATGTTTGAGACCCTTGCCTTGGAAAAATACGTAAGGGACCATGTCCTCATTTTGTTTTCCTGACACAGACTTGGTCAATCCTCTCATGTCATCGAAAACAGATCAATGCCCTCGGTATCACACAGCATAAGCTTCTATTCTACCTCGTTCGTCTGGGCGACGACGAATTCCGACCAGGCTGGCACTCACCAAACTTTGTGTTGATGGAAACAACATGAGAAGTAAGGTTTTTGGCAGAACATCAGGGAAAACAGCAGGGTTCTGTCTAGGCAGGTATCCAGAAAAAAAAAAGAGAAGGGGGCCGGGGTGGGGAGGGGAAAACTAAAGGCTGCGATTTTGATAGAGCGGGGCATATTGCTTGAAACAAAAAAAAATGGAGTTTTTAAAACACTTAGGGCTTTATACAAGTTCCCCTTTGTGCCCCCCCCTCCTCAGGAACTCAAAATAATGCTGGATATGGGTCTGGCTCTGTCATCCAGAAACATCGGTGTCATCATTCTTGAGGACGAAGCAATATTTCTAAAAAGATTACGTGACTTATCTGCACGTAATTTACTTCCGATGATTCAGCTGTCTCCGAGTGCAAAATTTTCAGTCCCGAGGTGTGTTCCAAAGCCATAGTTCAAGGGGTCATGTTCTTGCACCGCTTTGTAATTGGAGCTCAGCTTATACCATTGTGCTTAGGGACTTCTTTGTACATACCTGCATTTGTTACATATACCTGCATATTTATGTACCTCTCGGGAAAAGATTCGTTTGGTTTACTGATTTATTGACTGAATGACAAACTAACTGATTGATTGATTGATTGATAGATTGATTGATTGATATTTGTCGACTATATCCTCATTTTTTTTCTCTCGCTCTCCGTGCAGGTCCATCTCAGCAGGAGGTGTTTCTGCCTGGCACAGGGTTCAAATAGGAAGCAACCATTCCTGAGGGGGGCAAATCACGTGCGCCGGCCGCCGACAGCCGGCCCGAAGGTGAGTGACGCGGCGCCCTTTAGCGCTTCACCGTAAATATTTTATGTTTACTCGGAAACACTTCAGAGCTGGAGTGTTTTCTTACCTTACCTTGAGGAAAGTGACTCTCGAAGCGATCAACAGAGTCCCCCGCCTGGAGTTTACGGTGCAATAAAGAACCCCCTCTGTAAGGGTAGCAAGGTCAGGGCTTTCGGTGAAAATGCTAAAAGCCCAGCGCAACAATAAATAAAAAAAGAAGACGCGCAGAGATGGTGCTTTGTTTTTATCCCACAAAGCTTATAATGTTTTACGAACGTGGGTGCATGTTGACCGCCCCTCCTTATTTGGTGTGTGCATAATTTTATTGTTCATAGGTGGTGATTGTACTGTTAGTAAATTCTCTTCTTCGTTACGTGTCTGCACACACTGAAGCGCAAATGGTGGTTTATATTCCTCAACAGCTGCTACTAAAACGTAGCCTTTTTTCCCATCTGTGAGTAGCTATCAAACAACAAAGAGATAGTAAGGACTTATCGGAGCTCTTCATGATCTCTCTCAGTGCGTGTTTTGTTCAAGCAGCTCTGATTGTTTAAAATCACCAATATCTATGAAGTCACACTCGCCGAACCCACGACCTAAGACTTTTCATCACTAAACTTTAGGCACTTTTGTCAATTAGAGCTCGCTACTGAAAAAAGATATCTATATGTTGAAGCATGTAGATTCTCTAGCTTTCCCTAAGTCCGTGTGTATCACTGTTTATCACTTCGAGTGTCTTATTTCTTGTGAACGATCCTTACTGTTTAATCATGCATGACACCAGTGTTGTTGAAAGCACTTTAGAAAAAAGTGTGTGCGTCACCATGCCTTTCTTTAGCTGTAGTCTTAAAGTGGAGCCTGTCTGCAAATTCCTATCACTTTTTATTGTTTACGCGATTATTGAGCCACGGAAAATAAGCTTAACATTTATCAGATAGGTGTTGAGCATTCGCGTCTGCACAGCATGGCATTTAGCGGGAGTAGCAAACAACATATCTATAAAGCTTTAGACAATTCGTTTTAGTGCAGCCAGGAAAATCGAGAATGCGGCCACTGTGAAATATGATCTGCAGGTGTGTTCCAGCGTAATGTACTCTGTGGCCGATGATTATAAAGGTCAAAGAGGACAATAACATTGCTAATAACAAATCTATACCTTTCCAGCAGAATTATTTAAATGAAATATCATCTGCGAGCAGTAAGTCTCAGTCACCAGAACAAATAGAAGTCGTTACAAGCCGCCACTTTCATGGCGAGAAATTAGGAGCAATTAACGTCGGAGGTGCGAAATCTTTATTGCCACCACTTCATAGTGCGTGACACATTGCTGCCAAAAGGAAAGACCGCTTTTTTTTTTTTCGCGTTGATCAGATAGCCCGTGGCGTTTCGATTGCGTGTTGCGTAGGGATGTTGAAGCCAGCGCAACAATTTGCTTGGCCTCCTTTATCTACAAATTTTGTATCTCTTGAATTGTCTCGCTCCATCTAATTATCAACAACCTACCTGTTATTACGATACATTATTGTTACGATGGTGATACAATATTATCTGTGTTTTGCTCGTGTGTTGCTTGGAACAGTACCAATTTTAACGCCTTTATTTTCGTATTAGCTCTGAGATATCATTTCGGGGATTTGGTCACTCCAGATAACTGTAGATTACACGGTATGCAGTGAATGAGTAAAATTTTCGTTTCGTTCTGCTTGGATAGAATACCACTTAAAAATTGTGGTAGCGTACGAAAGTGAAATAACGAGTGAAATAGAAAAGGCACAGAGCAAACGATATATGCGATATGCTTGGACGCATCAAGTGCAGCGCTTGTGCAAATGAAGATGTTCACATGTGTACTAACTTGACTTTTTTCTCGCAGCGATTGCGCAAGGTAAGTGTTTCTCATGGTCGCCGATCGGCTCCTTCTCGTACACTTCTGCCACTTTTCTTCTGCGCAGCTACACTCGGTGCCAACAAAGGATGCTTGTTTGCTTGCGTTGCTATACTTAAGAATGAACCAATCGTGAATTCCTTGCATTGCTGCAGGTATAAGCAGCGCGAACACTTTCTAAAATTTCTGTGCTTCGCTCATGCTCTCCATCTTCGCAACGAGCTACCCGCTTTGCCTCTACAACTTCGTCACGTGACTTATCTCGCTTATCTACACGGGACAACCAACGCTAGGTGGTGACGGATTCACGCGCATTCATTTCAGAAATATTGTGCCCCTTTTTGAATAATATATTGCAGTCTCATATATACTAAACAATATTTGCGGATGTCATGTTTTCTCTGGTGTTGGAATGTCAACGAGTCCGTTGTGAGATCCAACGTGCTACCAGCTTGATAATCTTTTCATGTTCTGTTTCGCAATGCAACCCCCACTCAAACGTAACCAATATTAAAAGAACGAAAAGCTCGTCGGCGTACAAGATGTGAACGAATGTTCGTCTTTTAAGCTGGGTCTACGTATTTTTTCCTTGTGTACTCTTGGTTATACTCGTTGTAGTATACTTAATTAAATGCAACCAGATGAATACTTTGTATCTGATGTAAGTTCCTACTGCTCCTTTTTTGCCCTATAGCCCTGAGTAATTTTTTTTTTTTTTGTTCGTAGAGGGAATTCAAGTGGAGACCATACCGCCAGTGAGCAATATACTTGCAGGCACTTTACATTGCTGAGGACATATCATAAATCGAACTTATACGAGCTTCTTGGCCGCTATTTTCTTCGATTTCTTATTCCTTTTCATGGTCAAAAACTAAAGAACTGCTCCGCTTGCAAGACCATTAAAATTCTTCTGGTGGGTTTCAATTTTCTATCACTTGCTAAGCTTCGATACTTTATCTGTTGAAAGCCATTTGAAGAACACGCAGAGGTTCATTTGAAGGTATATTTTCACGCAGGTTAACGTGATATTGATGCTTCAGGATTTTTTGTACACAGCAGGGGCTCTTTAATTTAACTCCCGCGACTTTAATCCCGCGACTTGCGGGTCAACAGCCGGGTACCACTAGACCAACGCGATGGGGTTGTTTTTAAGATGAACAGTGACCACATGACACACAGTGAAAGCAGGAGACGCCCACAAGCCCAAGCCCTAGGGTGCTTCGCATTTAAAAGAAGATACGAGTTGATCACGATGCGATAACTTCTGCAGAAGCAGCGGCAGCGGCTAGGCGAGAGCGGCATGCGACGCTGATGGGGCGCAGGCGTTGCGGGAGTGCAGAATTGAACAGAAACGACGCTACCGGAACATCAGATGAGTGGAAAGTTCAACATAAAGTACTACGACAGACCAAGAGAAGGTCCGACTAGGATCTCATTTTCACATTCTTTTCGAGTACAACCAAGCCTGAGTACATTTAGAGCGCCACTTACATACCCAGAAATTCAGGACGTCGCTTTTAGTCCACCCGTTTTCACGCCACATGGCTAACAGACTTAACGTATCTTCTGGCACGAAGCGCCATAAGCTATGTCAAGAATGAACCAACTCGCCCAACAAGTCACCGTGGCGTACAGACCTTCGTGCTGTACATCATAATGTACATCACATCTGCATACTTTTGCTGAGGCTTTACCATTATCAGCCTCCACTTTACCATCGGTTTACCGACAGGTGATTCTATTACCCCTGTAATGCTGCTTTCATGCACTGTCGATTTGGGAAAGCTCTTCGGGAAAAAACTCCACGCAGCATAATCTCACGAAATTGTAAGCACAAATACAGGTTGTCCTATGATACATGTCAATATAGTGAAATCAGTGAATAATTTATCATTGCACTACAATTAGCTTTTTCAAAAATCGCACCATATATTTAAAAACGATACGCAAAAATGTCTCGGGAATAAAATCTAGCTGGCCAAATAAAACTGCGTTGTACAGGGTAAAGACGTTATCAGCATTAAGTGCTTCAAGTGCGATTAGCGAAAAATTAGACATTGCTCAGTACTATTTTTTTTTTTTTGAAAAACGCTCCCCATAGCGTTACGCCCAGCGCTTCCCCTTGGGGTCAGCTTTGCCGCACTAGTACATGTCCCAGATTGCTCGACATGTAACGTTTTCAGCTGGACATTGCATCACTGTAAATGCGTAAAAAGATGCTATGTCGCTTCTCATGTTATTCTAATATTAAAGCTCGTCGCTTCTGAATGTTCCGCCTATAATAAGATTAGGATACACAAAAACCGTAGTGCTGTAATTTTACGCTGACTACAGTGATTACAGAAGCACTGAGTGAAATGGACCACTGCCTCAAATTATGGAAGCTACAGTTTTCTTTAAAAGACATCATTTAGTGTAAATTATTTAGAAACAGTTGACATATTTAATGAAGGGAGCCGTAATACAACAATACTCAATTCGAACCGGCTGCAGCTTCTTAACAAGTTGTACGGTCTTAATGTAGAGGGAGCATTCATCGCTGCTGCACTCCGCCATTTCAAATGCGCTTTGGAACGGCAACTTAGGAACGTCCCTACCTCCGCTCAGTCTTTCTTCTCGATCGTCTGTAATCTCGGTGCGAGAGCGTGAGTAAGATTAGCAATAGAAACAATAACAACCAGGGTCACTCCCGCGACGAGCGCCAAGAGCTGACGCAGCCGAGTCAGTGACATCGCGCTAAAAAAAAAAAAAAAAAAAAAAAAAAACGTGGGAACAGGGCCGAGGGCACGCCAGCGGTGATATGCACTCGCTATCCGACCGGCCAATGCTTGTGGGTGTCGTCTTTGGTCTCTGCAGTCGTAAGCCTCGCAGCTGCAAATCGTATACGAGAACCCATTCGTTGTGTGTATACACGACATGAAGGAGGCCTCGGCGATACCGCTAACATGTACGAACACCTCTTTCTTTCTCTCTCTCTCTCTCTCTCTCTGTCTCCACCAATACAAATGCGCGAAGACTCGGCGTATGTCATATACAGTCCTCATTGCAATCCACGGCCACAGCTTGTGCAATCGCCATTACTGGAGGGCTTTGCGAGTTTGTTTGATGCTCTCGTAGCGAGGACACGCCTTGGTATAGGCAGTGTTCCACGCTACCTATAGAGTTTAAACGAGTTTTGCGGCATGGAGGCTTATCATATACGAGGGCATATGACAAGTTTGCTAAATGGTGAGTAGACACAGGCGACATACAGGAGCGTCGGGCGGGGTTACCTTTATCAAAAGAGGCGAGCTCAATGTTATCTGTCTAGCCCAACAACACTGCGTGAAAGGCAGACTTGGAATTCTCGAAGGTCTCGGTGAGCCACCTAAAACCGAGTTCAGTAACTTTCTTTATCCGTTAACATGGCTGACGCATGAAAGACGATAAGGTCAAACAGGCAGCGAGGTGGTAGTTCAATTCGTTGTTTTAAAGCGGTTCCTGAACTTCAGGAAACACACTAAAGGTAATGCGTTAAATTGCAGTGGCAGGTGCTTTCTTGAGTGTGCACCAAATTATAAGTGGGCAAGCGTTCTTGCGTTCCTCGCCTCACGGCACGATGGCGCCGCATCCGTGAAAATCAATTTTTAAGCTTTGTTCCCATCAGGAATGACGAGAGGCGGGCATAGGTGAGAGTAGCCCAGGCGTTTTGTCAATTTTAGATATCGCTCCACTTCCAGCATCGTTAGTTGTTCAGTGTGTGTTGTCAGTGCTCTCATATTTCTTTTCCGACGAGCCTCGCGCAAACGTTGCACCGATAAGCCTTATTCCACAGAGCACGTGCACTGTAGAGCAGCGCCGTGTTGCGTTTCTCGGACAGCTGCGGCATTCGGAGGAGAGCAGGCAGCGTCTGCTGCGATTTGCTGTTACTAAAAACGGGTGTGTAGCTATTGCGGCTTTGCGTATATAATCGCAAATGACCGACTGTTACTATTCCTCATATATCTTTTGCCGCAACTCGCAAGCACGTCTGCGCATTAGGCTGTTATGGAAATATAGATATTCCCAAGAACTTTGTCGAGACATCTGCGCTCCTGTCAAGACCACTGATGCACCGTCTTAAAAATGAAATAAATAAAATCAATTCAGTGGCTACAATGAATACAGATACCTTGCGTGTCCATAGAAATTGCCTGTGCTTCAGAACAAACTGTATTTTGAACACAAGGAACCTTTAGCTGACCTATTCTGCGTTCTGTTCCCCGTTCCACTCAATCGCTCTACGTTACCGGAGTGCAGCGTGCGTTTCTAGTTTTGGCCAAGCGTCGTTCGGTCAAGGCTATCGCGACGCCACCGGTGCATGAAAGTTGTAGTAAATAAAAACAAAAATTGTTCTTATCTCGCAGCAAGAGAAATAATTCTGCTTTAAAAGAGTGTGGATTCACTTACTGTTCCACGCATGACCATTTTTTTTTAAATTCACCTTCACTTGGAGCTGGACTACAATCGAAGCCTTCAAGGCAGTTCAAATGCGTTTCGAACGCCCTGTCCTGAGGCAGCGTGTTCACCGCGTTGCCTAGTGGCAAATCAAACTACAGAGCTTCTCTGAATAGGTCGAAGATGAGTTGCTGTTAACAAAAAAAAATTGAATTGTTTCTATAGTAACATAAAATCGCTTACTATCGAAGGTTCACGTAGTCCCGTTGACGGAAGTATCAAAGAAGCATCTCGAGGCAGACTTTTATGGTCCGAAGTGTCGGCTCTCGATCGTTTCGTGGAACTTCACCTCACACGCGCGGATTCTCGAAGGGATTGGCTGCGACGACTTCTCGGAGGAAGCACAGGTTCTCGTGTGTACTGAAGCGCCGTCGGTGCTTGCGCGTTCCCGTGCAGCGCGAACTCGCGGCATAAGAGGCTGCCGTTTTGGTCGTTTCTGCTCGCGTCACGTGATCCTTCGCTCGCTACGACGGTCCGCTCATTCGCTCAGTGCCTAACCGTCAAGCGCATGACGGTTCTCTGTAGAGGATAAAAGTATACCTATATCATTTTCTAAAGACATGTATGGGGCGTGTATTGTTCGTCCTGACGCCACATTAACAGTCAATGGAGCATAAGATTGGTGCATCATAACAATGAGCAGTGTATAAGAATGCGATACCGCTCCATCTGCAACCTTTATAATCTCAGTTCATGTATATCAGTTAAATGAAGCTAGCACTCAGTTGTCTTCGATATGTGGAATCAAGTAACGGTACGCTGTTAATGATATTGTATTATGTGATTACTTGTTTCCTCAATAGCTGACACCAAAAACAGCACTTTCAGTAATGCATCAGGTACATCTCGGGTTCTTAGCAATGGCTACAATTCATCCATTGCGAATCCACATTGGTAAATAGGCCTGTATACTTACGGCATTACCATTGCATGCCTAGGCGAAGCCAAGGAAGCATTGTTGGTGCACACATATGTCACGTTTTAATGGACCGATAACGCTAGATTAAACAGCCTTCGAAAACTGACAATGTGGTCAAGTGAGCCAAACAAAACTACATCTACAAACTCACGTCAGCGAACGCGCTTCTTCGAAAGTTAAGAACATAGGAAAGTTTTAAAACGAGTGCGTCGGCATCACGGTGCAAGTGGTTGGCACCGAACTCTGACCACGCAGAGGCGTTGCCCAATACCTCTGGGCGCCTTGCAGTCGTTCTTTGCCCTTGAAAAGAGGGCGCCTATCACCACGAAACGTTTCTGTTTTGCTCCGAAGTGCTCGCCTCATCGAACGTGTTTGCTAATCAGACCTCGGACCACAGTACGTGGGCGTCATTTAAAAGGCGTTATTAAGGGTCTCGAGCCTGGTAGGTCGTACGTGCCGAAGTGATGATACTCTTTTACATTTTTTGTGTGTGTGTGTGTTTTTTTTTGCCATTCACGTCCCGACAGCATCCTCGTCTTTACTTTCTCGTCCCTGGTCGAGAATTGACGTGCCGAGTGTGGGCCAGCTGTCAGTCTCGACCTCCTAGGCAAAAAATGGATGGCTGGAAATTTTCCGCGTTCAATTGTGTCGCGGATGTGGGTAGGGTATTGACGCATAGCTGCACGTCCGCCGTATCGTCTACCCGCGTTGCGCCAGCCTTGCCAAAGCGAGCTACTGCAGGTTTACCTATTCGCTCCTGAATTCTTCAGAAGTTATTGAACCTTTACCCTTAGTGACGTGCCCGCAACGCCGACTAGCGAGGTATATACAAAAACACGCGTAAGACGTGACCAGAGTGTCGACGACGTCGCTCTCAGACGGCGCACGGCTTCTGTTTTGTTTTACTGCGTTCTAAATGTATTGAATATATGTACCAGACCCGTATAGCCAGCATTTTTTTTCGGGCAGGGGGGCACTTATTGATGGCATTAAAACACCTATTTATTATTATTGTCCTTGGTAAAACACACACATCCATCCAAACTTTGAGTGAAGGCTAGTTTTCCACCCCCCCCCCCCCTTGGCTACGGGCCTGATTTGTTCTCACGTTTCTAGATATCGAATTAATTTCGATGTCCCTGCGCTAACAGTGATTAAAGCGGAAGCATCGACGCATCTAGTAACATGTTGCGGAATGAAATTCAAATCTAAATCTAAATTTAGGTATACGACTATATGGGTTTATGAACACGTTGAGCGTTCAACGTGGATAAAGCTTACATCTTGGAAGGCCGTAAATTGCTAGTTTTGTCGATCACAGCAAGGATGAGAGGAGTAAAGCGTGGTTGCATTTAATTGCCTCTTAAGTATCTTCCTACAGTGCAGAAATCGAAGCGTTGTTTCGGGACATGTAACACCAACATATATGTTGTTATTACTGGAAATGCGGCTTCACTGCCACACTACAACGCTACGGAGTGTTCACGCTGCAGCGCAGCTATGGAGGAATCAAATAGATGCGAGAAATAAAAATCTACTCGTGCAAAGTGTGAAACTTTGCGAGAGTTACTGAGTGGCACTACTGCATTGAGCTGACGTCCACTTTCCATAACCGCAACGTTATTTGAGAGCAGATTGATACATTATTAATCCGCAATAATGAAGAACTTTTCCAATGGCTCAAGTTATTTGATTGGAGTACTTTTTACTGGTTTCTATTAACGCAAGTATAATTAGATGAATTAAAAAAATAGAGAGAAAAGAAGGTGCACAAAAGAACCAGCACAGCCACGCCCACGAGTGTGTGGGTCCCATGAGAGCACATGGTTGAGGTAATCGTGGAACACCGGTGCCTTATATAGCATCAGCCTCAACTCCACGAAGCGGCGTCATAGTCCCGAATAGTCAACGGACAAGCTCAGAGTTCGAGCGATCACGTAGCGTTTGAAATATTTAGTAGGGCGCGGCCGTGATTCTCGCCGTTTTAAAGTGTGCTCGCCGTAGATAACCTGAGAATACCGGTTAGCTTCACTACGCGTTTACGGAAACTAAAGCTCACCGATATATGTGTGCACTGGCATCTCATTTTTTCCCCCTTATTATGGGGCATAAGCTCACTGCAAACGAGAAGCAAACAGAAGAATTGAAAGGAGGTTTTCAGTAGTGATTTCACTTTGTTATCTTGAAGATTCCAGTAGGCATTAGAATTACAGAATGGGTCATGTGCAAAAATAATAAATCAAAAAGACTGTTACTAGAAGTATTGTGAAATAATTGCTTCCATGAAGGATTTATCTGGAGTTAGGATATATCATTGGCGTTACAGGTGAATGTTTTCGGAGTAGGGTTGTTCAACCAACGTTTATGTTATGTTCGTGCGTCCTTTGTGTGTATATTCACTACAGACATTCATTACAACATAAATAATGGCCTACAGACTGATTGCATATTTCTTGATTTCGCCAAAGCATTCGATCGTGTCGCCCATTGTCGCCTTATTTCAAAATTATCTGCCCTCCGATTAGACTCCCTCACTTTATCTTGGCTACGCAATTTTCTGTCACTTCGCAAGCAGTTCACAATCGTTAATAATTCTTCCTCTCCCTCTTCGTATGTCTCTTCTGGCGTCCCACAGGGGAGCGTTCTTGGCCCATTACTTTTTCTTATCTACATCAATGACCTCCCAACTAACATATCATCGCATATCAGAATCTTCGCTGATGACTGCATGCTCTACAGACCTATAAACTGTCCTAACGATCACTCCATCCTTCAAGATGATCTGAACACTATTTCTAACTGGTGCAGCACTTGGCTTATGAGGTTGAATACTAATAAGTGTAAAGTTGTTTCTTTTGGACGTAAACAGGTCATATCTAACTTCACTTACCATATGCAATGTGACAGGCTCTCCACGGCGACTTCTTACAAGTATCTTGGCATCCACCTTACACCAGGGCTTTCCTGGTTTGATCACATCACTAACGTTTGTGCAAAAGCCTCCAAAACATTGGGGTATTTACGCCGAAACCTTCGTCGTTGTCCCACTAACATTCGCAAAATGTCATACCTAACTTTCGTCCGCCCGCAACTTGAATATGCCTCATCTGTTTGGTCCCCTTCCGCTCAGTATCAAATTAACATGCTGGAAACAATCCAGAACAGAGCCACCCGTTACATTTCTAGAAACTATGACATCAATTCCAGTGTGACTCAGCTTAAACTCCATCATTCCCTCCAAGCATTAAATGTTCGTCGTCACGTGTCCTTGTTATGCCTATTTCATAAGTACGTCTACAGTAACAAAACATCGTCGTTGCACCTTCAACGCCCGCTCTACACGTCACGCAGATTACATAACCATCTCAGCTTCACTCGCATTTTTGGAAACACGAACGCGTTCAACACATCCGCACTACCACAAGCCATCCGCATGTGGAATGATCTTCCCGACGATATCGCCTCTGATAGCAACCCCAACACGTTTCGGCAAAAAGTTCAGACCCATTTCCTTAATATTTCATCTTGACGTTCTTTTACTTCTTTTCCGAGGGTTTTTATGTTACGGAGTGTTCTTATATACTTCATCTCCATGTTTACGTATTGCTGACTTATTGCTTTGTTAATTTTTTTTGTTATTACTAACCGACATTGTACCGTTTTTATTTTGAAATTTACATGCGATTTTTCACTGTAACCCCCCTTACTCAATGCCTTCTGGCCTGTAAGGTATTTTCAATAAATAAATAAATAAATAAATAAATATACGCGCGCATAATTGAAAAATTCACGTGAGGAAAGGGGACTTTGAACCCCTTCGCCTGTTCACATCATTTTAATGCATGTTAGGGTTTTTAAGACGACGCATTAGTGCTCCAGAGTGAACAAAGCATTGTGTAATATAAATTAGCCAATGAAACAATCATTCATGATTAGTATTTTAACCTGAATGCAAGTTTTGTGGCACCGTTGATAAGAAAAAAAAAGAAAGCACAAAGACGTCACTGTAGAAGTGGTTGTAGAAGCGATAAAATTGCGTGTATCTTTTAATAGGTGCTAACAGCCTGTTTATTTTCATTTTGTTTGCTTTTAGTTATGCAACCATACATAATTTGCACGCTTAGCCAAACATCGATTGCACGCTTAACTAGTAACCCAAAAATACCAATAGTGCACGTGTTTGGCACGAAGATGTCACACGATGGTGCCAGGCTAACAGGGTAAGAAAAAAAAGAGAGTAAATATGTTCTACACGCGGCAATATTTGCCTTGCTTACGGTCATCTTATGGCGTGCCGCGCCATCTCTGAACTATGCCAAAAAACTCGTTCCAAAAAGCCAAGCTCGTTGCGCCGCCGACCACTGGAGGTCAGTTGCGTCGCCTCGTTTCAGCTGGGCGGCAAAATTGCATTCCCGTATATTGTGCAAGGTTGGATAGCTTGCATTACACTTAATAAGTACTTGAGATTACTGCAGCTTTTGATCACTTATTTGTGTTCAACATGTTGGATAACAAGATTTGGATGCACATTACCAGACGCAATAATTTACACGCGTTCACTTCAATAGTTATAATAATAACTAAACAATTAAATCTCGTTACTGAAAGTGTTCTTTTTTAGTCAAGTACTGCGAATAGCGGCAGTTGGGATAACTGAAATGCCCGCTAGGGAGAAACGAAGAGGAAAATATTCACAAAAACAATGAAATCGGTGTGATGTGCTTGGTAATTCACGAATGAAAGATAGACTCGGCTGAAAGCGTAAATGTATGAATATTTTTCCACATACAAGGACAGAGGGGGAGTTGTAGCGAGCATGACTAGCGTTTAGTTGCACTGGAAAACAGCTGAGTTCTCAGTAAATAGCTTGAAAAGTATCTGAAACAAATTGATAGTCTTCCCGGCAAATTGGGATATACACAGAAATCGATGGTGTATCAAATATTCATAACAAGCGAAATATCAAAGAAGCGCCGAAAATGATTATTTTTTTATTTTCACACAGATGATAGCAATAAATATGAAATAATAAAAGCAAATACCATCGGTTATCTGGACGGCCACAAGATATGTTTTCAGTGGCTTACATGTCACGAACGAGTGATAGGAAACGAAGTTGTTGACAAATAAACCACTGCAGCACACAAAGAAGTCCACTTGACACCAGTGCCCGTTTATTTCTCAGGAAGCAAGAAGGTTCTTTCCGAACTGTGTCACAAATTATGCAAAGACGCTTGGTTTGACGAAAATACAAAGTCTTCACTCCTATATCAAATAGATCCGTCTTTCTGATTTTCACCTAATCAAGAGAGTGATAGTCAATTTGACACGCTATCGCACCGTCTACGATTAGGTGTTTCATACACACATCACTTTTTATGCCGCATAAAAAAAGGAACGTCCTCGCACTGCGGCCATTGCGATCATGTCGATGCGTCAAAGGAGCATATTCTTTTAGAATGTCCGCAATACGATCAACAATGCAACGAACTGAAGGATCGCTTGAACCGACTCGACAGACAACTATTTACGATTACAAAAGTACTTGGACCATGGCCGCATTCAGATAATCAAAGGCACGAAGTGGGCGGCTTGCATGATTTTTTGATGCACACAAATCTAATGAACTGCCTTTAGTTCATATTCTACATTGCCGCTATCTGTACGGACTGTATCCGCAATGTGATCCCGATTTATAAACTGGACTGTGACCATACTTGCTGTGCTAATGCTTGCAATATAAGACCTATAATGTATATAGCATTGTACACATTGCCTCTCATTAGTTCTTTATTTCATTCTTAATTTTCTTTTTTGTGTGTTTATATTGGTCATTACTGTTGGTCATAGCCGGCTCTAATGTAGCCTACGTTCCCATGTTCTGCCAATTAAAAAAAAAACAACAAACAAACAATCAAGATCATAAAGGAAAGTTTGTGCGTTTGCATAGGATCATTTAAATTGTAAAAAAAACACAAAAAGAAAGCAACGAAAAGCAATCAGGGCTTGGATTGAGTAAAATGCACTTGTCTCTGATCATCACACAGCAATAATGTTTTGCCATTCCCGATAATAGCAGTGTAAACTTCAGTGTAGTAACGTCTATAGCCAGGTTATGAACGAAATGTTACATAATTTAAGTGCTTCCTTACTATACACACATACCATACACAAGGAAATCACGTAGCGCTGTCGCAGGTTCTTTTATAGGCACTGTACTAGGGTTCCTACGCTTTTCTACATGCTAATAACAGACGCATATCCTGAGCTTCAACGTAACTCCGAAGTGTGTCTTGATGCGTGTCAAACTAAAATAACTATAATTGCTATGGTTTTACGCCCAAAACTACGATACGATTATGAGGAACGCCGTAGTGGAGGGATCTGGAAATTTCGACCATCTGATCTTCTTTAACGTGCACTGACATTGCTCAGTGCACGAGCCTCTACCATTTTATTTCCATCAAAACCTCTACTGAAAGGTTCCGTATGCGAGTCCAATAGTTCCACATGTTTCCATACAGAATCCATGTGTTTTCCATATATTTTTTATATATTTTTCATATATTTTCGTAAGATGCTTACGGAAACACACGGAATTATTAGACATCGCATACGGAACGTTTCATAGAGATGCCATCGCCGCAGCCGGGGTAGAACGTGCTATCTACGGATCAACAGCTAAGCACACTAAAATATACTCAAGCGAAGCCGACCACTTGTGAAGTTAGGCTTTCCAATAGGTGCACGCTGACTCTAAGAAAAAGAAACAAAATGCCAGATTTGCGCAGAACGCGCAGAACAGTCACAGTTAAAGCTAGAAGAGCAGCCTTTGTTTGGCGATCATTGTACTGCCTTTGGATAGTTGTGTGACCCACGAAAAAGTCGCGTGACAAGTCAGAAGTCTCGTAAAGGAGTCGCATGTTGTTGTTGTTGTTGTTTCATACAGTGCTCCTCAACTATGAAATCAGTAAAATCGTATTTAAAGCCCATATTACACGCAGTCGTGTTTGTTTAATTTGTTCTCGCTCAAAAGCTTCCGTATAGGATGGCTTGCCCATAAATCTTAGCATTATCATCAGTTGTGGGATTCATTTACCATTCGTCTGCTGTTGAATTCCCTAGAGAAATAACGAAAATTTTGTCTTTAATGCTCTGCTGCTTCACATACTGCTCAGATACTGAACACGACTTGCTCTCAACTTGCAAATCTATTTTTCCTCTCAATAAACTAAGGTGTCCCGTCTAGTTAGGTTCACGCGTTCCGTCTTGAATTTTAAAACATCACAGCTTACCAGAAGGCATTCAACCTTTTTTTTATATAACGCGCGCACAGTGATATCAGGACGTACGTGTACTGAGTCCTCTAACGCTTTTTCTGACTCACACTGTGGCCTTCACTGCCTTTCTTTTGTTATTTCGTTGTTACGTTTGTGAAGCCGTTCTGTTTCGTGCCTGCCGACTGACCTTTTTCGTATTACTTGCTACTTCCGAAATCATCCCATATTGCTTTATAGATAGTGTGATAGTGTGTTCTCTAGGGAGGTAGTGGTTATATATAGATGATGTTACCCAGAGCCTGTGATGGCCTGGAGCATTTGTGTGATATTTTAAAAAGGCTGCAATCCTACAGAGCTGTAATACTTGCAATAAACCAGCTTGCTTTCATTGTAAATAAAATAGAAACAACCTGCTTTAAATGTCTTACCCAAAACAAAGCCTGCAAAATAACTATGGCTTTATTCACCCACCCCCCGCCAAACCACATACCTCCAAAATAAAAAAAAAAGAAATAAGGACGAAACTAGTAATTCATTATGTTGATGCAAACAATTAGCCCGCACACTGACGATTTTCGCTGCTCGTCACGCTGGAAAGGGGCCTCACGTTGTTCAAAAATAAAAAAATACATCTATTTAATAGTCACCCAGGGAAAATGAATAAACATTCTAAGCATCATTTTATAACATTCTTGCGGCTACAGAAAACAATGAATAAGGAGCTTCAGGGGCAAAGCTCCTAAGGGTGTGGGTCATTTCCTCTGTAGTAGTAGTAGTAGTAGTAGTAGTAGTAGTAGTAGTAGTAGTAGTAGTTGTTGTTGTTGTTGTTGTAGCAGTAGTAGTAGTAGTAGTAGTAGTAGTAGTAGTAGTAGTAGTAGTAGTAGTAGTAGTAGTAGCAGCAGCAGCAGCGTTATTAGCATGTAGCCACTTCTACTTTATGAATAGCCCAATAGATGGCGCTGTCCGTATACGTCCTTGGAAGTATTATCACTAGATGGCGCTAGTGCTGTTTGTATACTTGACGATTTTTTATAGTTGACAGACAGACAGACAGACAGACAGACAGACAGACAGACAGACAGACAGACAGACAGACAGACAGACAGACAGACAGATAGATAGATAGATAGATAGATAGATAGATAGATAGATAGATAGATAGATAGATAGATAGATAGATAGATAGATAGATAGATAGATAGATGCTTAGCCACATTCATAATCATTTACTAAGTTGACATTCTGTAAACTTTTTATAAAAGTTCAACACAGCTAACGGCCGCTAAGGACTATAATTAAGTTCATTGTCTGTTAGTCATGTCACATTAAAATTTTCGCTCGAATTGAACACCGATATCTCCGTAGCGCTACGCTGCTCCCCTCACTCGTAACTTGTCCGCCTCGGTGGGCTTTTGGGACCTTAAACCCAACATATCAATCAATCAAATCACTCCTCGGTGGAGGCGGTCACATTCTGATGGAGGCGAAATGTATAGATACCCGTGTAGTGTGCGATGCCAGCCCATCTTAATTAACGCCGGATAGTCCAATTTTTTAAGCCCTCTGCGACGGCGTCCCTCACAATCATATCGTGGTTTCGAGAAGTAACCCCCCCCCCCCCCCCCCAGAAAAAAAAATGTTATCGCTCATAACTTCTGGGCTTTCTGACGTCCCTTGTTTGACGGCTGTTATTTCGCACTAATGTAACAAAAAATAAGGCAGCAGTTTCTATCATAAGGTCCTTCGTTTTTCTTATGTAATTATTTCCGTCTAAACTGTCAGAAGTGACCCCAGGTAGCGCCGTATACTTCCAACTATATCCAGGCAAGAAAAAAAAAAAAACTAATATTTATGCGCTCGTCATATCAATATCAGGAAAGTACGAAAAAAAGCCTTGACTATAGTTTATACGCCTATAGGAAGTTACTTGACAGCTCGAGGCAAGACGGCTCGTGCGTTGCGTGATCAGTTATATCGACGGACAAAGATCCTTGGCCTGTCGTACTTTGCATGTTCATCATGCTTTGCCCGCTTTTCGGTATACTCGCCTTCCTTCGATTATTCTGCGGTCAAGGATCTCACCCTCGTCTGACTGGTATGTGAACCGAATAAATGCGTTTAGTTAGAGTTTGCCGAGTAATCTTAAGATGTCAGGCCTATTTTCTACTCGTACTTTTTTCACGTCCACTTCGCTGCCGCTTTTAATAATGCTCATTAAAATGGTTGATATAAACCATTTCCCTTGACTTACAAAACAAGTGCTGCCAGAGAGGAATTCAGCAGAAGTGCTCCAACGCCTAAAAGAAAAAAAAAAAGATAAAAAAAGAGGAATAAAGGAAGAAAAAATGACTTTGCACATGTCAGCACTGCATTACAGTTTCAATAATAATTATTTCTGGGTGGTTTCGTTCCAACACCACGATGTGGTTACGAGGCATGCCACAGCTCCAAGGATGTGCTCCGGAAATTCGAACATCTGTTGTTCATTTTAACGTGCGACGACATCGTACAGAACACAGGCTTCAAGCATTTCGCTTCCTTCGAAATGGGACCGCCACGGCCGGTATCGAACCCGGGACCTTTGGGTAAGAAGCCGAGTACCCTAACCACTACACCACTTCGGCGGGAAACATTGTAGTTCCAAACCTGCTAAAACCGTGTCATTAGAATACGCCAGCACAGTATGGAATCTTTACACTAAGTTCAATATTGATAAAATTGAGCGGGTTCAAAGGAAAGCAGTTCGTTTTATATACAACAAATACTTACCACCTGATTCACCCTCTGCACTAATGACTGCAAATGGCATTCAGCCACTTGCTTCGCACAGACTCAAACAACGGCTTTATTTCGTTTTTTTGCTACATAACAATAAACTCGCCATTGATCCACCAACGTATCTATCTTTCCTATCAACTAGGCAGACCCAACATCACATTCCAACTTGCTTACCCCATATTTCGTGAGAACGTGAATTGCATATGTATGGTGCATGTTATTGCTGTTTTTGTGATGTGATGTGCCCTTCCTGCTTGGACCATTTATGATTCGCAGTATGTACTAAATAAATAAATAAGTAAATAAATAAATAAATAAATAAATAATACCGAATCAGGCATATTTCCCGAAACAAACTTTTATTGTTGGCGTGGTGATTTGACATCTACCGTAAATACTTTATGGAAGACAAATTAATAATACTATTTGGGGTTTAAACACCCAATTACTGGAATTTACTAACACCCAATTACTGGAATTTACCACTGATCTTCACTTCAATATGGATAATAATTTACAAACCGACTGCATTTTCCTAGATTTTTCTAAAGCATTCGACCGCGTACCTCATTCCCGTCTGATTTCAAAATTAACAGAACTTCGTTTAGATTCGCTAACCTTATCGTGGATCCGTAACTTTTTGTCATTTCGAAAGCAGTTCACTCTGGTTAATACCTCTTCCTCTCCAATTTCCGATGTCACCTCCGGAGTGCCTCAGGGTAGCGTCTTGGGGCCACTACTTTTTCTAATCTACATTAATGATCTTCCAACTAATATTTCTTCGTCAATACGGCTTTTTGCTGACGATTGCATTCTATACCGTTCTATAACTAGTACCGATGACCACCTTGCTCTCCAAAAAGACCTTAATCTCATTAACAACTGGTGTGGTGCATGGCAAATGACTTTAAATTTATCAAAATGTAATGTAATATCATTTAGTCGAAAAAAATTAACTGTTGAATTTGATTACACCATAAATAATTCCAACGTGTCACGGTCGTCTTCATATAAGTACCTCGGCGTTCATTTCACTTCTAATCTTACTTGCGCGACACATGTAACCTACATATCTGCAAACGCATCAAGAACATTGGGATACTTATGTCGAAACCTACGAAACGCGCCAAATAACGTCCGCAAACAAGCTTACTTAACCTTTGTTCGCCCACAGCTGGAATTTGCATCACCCATATGGTCCCCCTTCCAAGCCTATCTCATTAACCAGCTAGAAGCTGTGCAAAACAGGGCGGCACGGTTCATTTCACGTATTTACAGTCGCCCCTCGAGCGTCACACAAATAAAACATGACCTTTCATTACAGCATCTAGACATACGGCGCACAGTTGGCCTCCTGTCTTTGCTTCATAAATATATTCACGCGTCCAGGCCACCACCCTTCCCACTAACAGCACCATTGCGCATGTCTAAACGACTTCACAATCAGCGAAGCATCACACGCATCTTTGGAAAAACAAAATCATTCAATTTATCGGCTTTGCCTCGTGCCATAGCACTCTGGAATGACCTACCCGACGTCATTGTCAATTTAACTAATCATGAAAATTTTCGCGAGCAATTAATGATTCATCTATCTCAATAGCATTGTATAACCTCCTTGAATTCTGTTTTTGTTCTTTGTGCTTTTTTGCGGCTGGGAAATTCTTGTTGTTGCTTGAAGCCCCTCTTTGTCATTTGTGCAACCACTGTTATTAGTTCCAATGTTATTACTTGCTTTGTATTTTTATTAGTTATTAGTTATTAGTTGCTGTGTAGTTGCTTTGCTTTGTAGTTGCTTTATATTGTGGCAGAAGTATCACCCACTAGCATTCTTTCCTATGTACCCCCCTTACTCTATGCTCCGTAATAGAGCCTGTAAGGTATTTTTTAAATAAATAAAAAAAAAATAAATAAATTTTTAAAGGACTAACGCATGCAATTACGAAGCGGAACTTGAGGTTTGCACGGCTCACTCATACGCGAAGGAAAGCTGTACTAAACAAATTCTACTGCGTCCTAATTTTTTAAAGGGCAGTGAGAAAGAGATAAATTCCGGAGTTTAAAATCAGTTACTTTCGCCTAGTCATTTGCGCTTGCGTAGTTTGCCCGCAGATCGAACGCATAACCACTAGCAATACATTCTTGGCCTGGGGAAAGTAGCAGGCACAATGCACAGTGCATCATGCGTGCACTAGGCAAAATGGACAGGTCATAAGTATATACATATAGGGATAACTAATAGAAATAAAAGAGAAATACCACATTTCTTTGTAAAATGATATAACGGAAAATACTAGAGAAGAAAATTCGGCAAGTCTATCAGCTTGATGTACTGGCATTATTGTCGGCTAGTTTTCATTAAGCATTTCTTCATTGAAAGAAACGCGAGCAGCGAGAAGCGTGGCTTTCGGCCCAGTCCGAACTCCGGCATACCTTGTCTGTCGTAAGGAGTCTTTTTTCAGTTGCTATCACGGCAGTGGGATAGTATCTTTCTCCGGCTGACGTTAACAAGCCGCAAGTGCTTATCTGTCAGCCACTCTTGGCGCTTGAAAGCACACGCAATGCGATAGCGGCAGTCAGACCAGGGACTTTAGCCGGACCAGGGACTTCAGCCAGACCGGGCACTTTACCCAGACCAAGGTTCAAGCGCTATGGTGACGTCGGCTGAAAGCAGAGATTCGCCAAACGACAAACAAGGCATGCCATTTTTCGAGGGGGCTGAAAGCCACGTATCCGCTGTCCACGTTTCTTCCCATAGCGAGAGTACATGCGTTGTCAAATCCGCGAAGCTTGCCGAAGCTCACCACCTTATTAACACCGTCGTACCACCAGACATCAGCTTGTTCGACAGCTGGGAAGTCGGCAACGTGCCGAAAGGCTAAGGATGACAAAGCACGCTTCCTTGATATGATACGTTGCTTTTGGTGAGCTGCGCTTGTGGTGGCAGTCAAGAGGAAAGCACAGCCGTGAAAAATTAGCGAGTAATGAGGAGTGCGAGATGTCTATGTGAAGAAAAACACTACCTATGACGGACACCCTTGCGTAGTCCTCCAAAAGTGTGGGATAAGAGCTGCCGAGCACACACGCCGACTCCCTAGTGGTATCGCACTCATTTTCCGTGTTGGGAGTCCATAAACTCAGAATTCTAGCGCGGGAGCTATTCTAAATTGCCGCCGATGCTATCGGCTCTTCGCGCCTTCATTCATCGTCGCTAAGTCGGGTGTTCTTTGCGAGCGTTATCAACGCTGTAAGCCAGTGTGGTGCCTACATACGCGTATGGCACACCATCGAAATATCTTGACTTATCATTTTCTATCGCTGCTGGCTCATGCGAAGCAGTTCCTTGATACGTTCCAAGAAGTGCCGATCCATGGATAGATTCGATTTGATTGATGCGTGGGGTTTACCGTCTCGAAATTACCAAATGATTGAGAGACGCCGTTGTGGAGGGCTGCGAAAATTTCGACCACCTGGGGTTCTTTAACGTACCCCCAAATGTGAGCACACGTGCGTGCAGCATTTTCGCCTCCATCGAAACTGCAGCCGCTGCAGCCGGAATTTGATGTTACGACCTGCGGGTCAGCAGCCGAGTACCTTAGTCACTAGACCACCGCGACGGTGCAATCCATCGGTAGATTCAGTTTTCCTTAACGCCATGTACTGCACACTGTGCATTTATTCTGATCAAAAAAGAAATTCATGACACTTTCACAACTGCACCGGCACTGTTAGAAGAGAGACGTCCACAAAGACTTAAAAAAAACACCGACCCGTTTGTAGCACGAAGGCAGAAGAAGAGCTGTACAGATTTCTCTGAAAAGCTTCTTAGTTACCGAATCATTCATCCTGGTCCGGGGTAAGTGAAAAAGTCAGAAAAAATCATTAGGTTTGTTTTTTCAATCAATCAACATATTTTGATGGTAAGACTTTTTCTGCATCTAAAAATGTATTACAGGTATAATTTTCTTCTTAGGTTATAATATTGTCTCTGATTTTTGTTGCATGCCTCATTTCGAACGTAATTCGTCCATCTTTACAAAGCATATAGCATGTGCGAGAACCCTCGGAAAGCATCGTGAAGGTAGCGCTTGTCATTCGAATAGTTATCTCAGTATGGAATTCTACAAAAAGTATTTCCTCCGCGCGAACCTGCTATAGTATATATCTGCCTTAAAGAGACACTAAAATGGGACAATGACTTGGTTAATATTGATAAACTGAACTCTGGAAACTCTATTTCCGTAAGTTTCCCGCTCATGAGCTGAGTATTGACGGACAAAATTAAAGTCAAAAAATTATTTTTAAATTCCATGCCAAAATCTATGCGCATAGTTTAACAAGTTGCAAAGCGTATTTTTTGTAATTTTTAACACATTTACTCGATAACACTTTCCGAAACTTTGTATGCTGTAGGTCTATGGTACCCACAGATGACAACGTACTATATTTTTATCGAGTATAGGCTATGTAGTCCCAGTAGGTGCCTTCAAAATTGACCCCGTCATGGTGTTTGGTGCGGAAAACTTGTGGTGGCGTCATCCAACTCCATTTTCTTTTCGCACGTTTTCTGGCTTACTGAGCGTCATGTCGCGGTAAAGGTGTTGTTCATAGAATGGCGAAATCGTGCTTTCCTGATGCACGAAAAATAGTATTGCTGCTTAGTGACCCTTCGTATGTAGTAGTAGAAAACAAAGCTACGTATACATTAGGTAAAAGTTTGAGCTTTAACTGCATTGCGGCAAAAAATCTGGCAAAAAACCACAAGGTCTGCGTGGAGCGCGCAGCACAGTCGCAGTGAAAGCTGGATAAATGCCTTTCAGAGCCTTTCTTAGCCACTCTTTTGGTATTTATGCTACAAGCACACCTGCAGGCCACCCATTGCGCTATAAATCATCGTATTTGTTGTTGTTGTTTTTTGTAATGAGATTACATTCCCTATGTCATCCTTCATCATTCTTCTTAGAAGCGCAGTACTCGCTGCTCACTTGCAAGAATATTTTTTTTATTCTGCAGCTGACGACGAAGAAGAATTATGCTTAGAGCTATTATAATGAGGCATACCATCCGATGACCCACTCGTTACGCACTTGGCATTTTGTGACGCCTTGCTGTTTCTCGGCTGCTCCAAAGTGCTTTAAGGCAAAACCCCACATGCGCGAAAATTCACGCGACGGCTACTATCTACGCGACAGTAATCGCCTTCAAGCAAGCGTTCGCTTGCACGGCCTAACCCCATTCACGCGGCTGCTTCGGTGAGTGATCTATGCTGTTGCTGGCATGAGGGCGATGTCAGCGGTATGCAATAGAAAACACGATGTTGTGTTGCATTACCCACGGTACAGCCGTGGCCACGTCTGTCTAGAGCACTCGAGGAGCCGGTTTTTGCTCTGCGGGCCTGAAACCTTGAGGCAGTTTCGGACACTGAAGTGGTCTATAGCATGCACGGCCTAGTTGTCAGGCTGACCACGTCAGAGCCTGATACTGCCCCAAGGTTTCTATCGCCCCAGCAGAGAAAAAAAAAACCGGCTGTTCGCGTGCTCTACACAGACGTGGCCGCGGCTGTACATAAATTGCTTGTATAAACAATATAAAAAAATCCCATCAGTGCTTGTTACGTGCCACCAAGTCACGTCACAACAGCGCGGGACTTGTAGTTCGTGCCAACTCACGTTCGCTTTCTACAATGTCAACGTTCGCTCGTCGCCGTTGCCCATGTATACGTTGATACGCGTGTTCGTAGGCAAATAGCGACTATCAACAGTAAGATACTGACGTAGATCATGTTGCCGCGCTTCGCTATTGGCTGCTCGAGCACAGCACTTCGGCGGCCGATGGGCGACGGCTTCCAACTCTGAAGAACCGAATGACTGTGCGAGAAGGAGCAGGCGATACGTCAAGCCAACCTCCTCAAAGGGCAGCTAGTAGCATTTCTCGCTTATGGTGTTGGGCACTTATTACACACATAGCGCGATTCGCTTCCGGACATTAAGCCTCCGTAAAGCCAGTTTGCAACGGAGTTTGAAGCATCGGTGTAGCTCTGTGGTACAATACTGGGCTGGCACGCCGGGGATTCTTATTGGAATCCAATCGTGGACCTTGTGTTTTTTTTTTATTCACTCAAATTCTTTCTTATTGCGTGCGATACTGGTTACGGACACCGGCGGTGATGACGGCGCACAGTTATATGGTGCACGCGACTCTTGTTGTGATACCATAACAGCTGTCACTGTAAAACTGTAATTCCCGGGCTCGGAAGCAATGCCGAAATTGGTAAAAATTCACGTCTGTCCTTCTCCAATCTGTTCTCATGAACAATGAAAGCGTGCTATATCAGCAGCAGTGTGTCTGTAACAATGCAAAGAAGCAGTAGCCACCGTAAAGGTTTTACAGCGAAAGCTGTTATGAGATCACAAGAAGGATCGCGTGCGCCGTACTTGTGCACCGCCGCCACCGGTTCCTGTAGCCACTATCGAGCAAAGGGACAAAAAAGCTTAGTAAATAAAAAAAACACAGAGGGGACACTGAAATACGAATCTGGGTCTCCTGCGTGCCTGCCCAGTACTCTACCGCAGAGCTACGTCAGTCCGTGGAAATCCATTGCAAACTGACCATAGGCCGGCGTCATATCGGCAAAGGAATCACATTAACGCGTGTAATAAAGCGTTTCAGAGCAGCTATAAGGAACAGAAAGGCGTCACACAATGCGAATTGCGTAACGAGTGAGTGAGTCATAGAATGGTGAAGCCCATTACAATAGCGCTATAGGCATAATTCCTCGTTGCCCTCAGCCAAGCAACAAAACAGAAACACACAGAATTCCTTTCAATGGAGTAGCGGGTACCACGCTTCTCCGAAAACTGACGAAGGATGGCATACCAAATGCCTCCCTAATACCCCGAAGTTATTATGATTTGTGGCGAAGTGGGAACCCTACAAGTGTGCGTATTATAGCTGTTGCACAAGTAGTGTTTAAAAAATGCCAGTCTTCCAGCTTTCCCTGTGGTGCTTGGCGTTTCACGTAGGCCTGGCGGTCTTTTTGCGATTACTTCGTCTGATATCTGAGCGAGGAAGAGGACATATCGAGCTATGAACCAAGTTAACTGCTCCTTACAGCACACATGGATTCCAAGCGCATGGAAAATCGCTAAAGATGTGTTGCTGCGAAAAAATCCAAGCCTCGGATACGTCCTGGATAACATTCAGCCAATTTCGCTTACTTCAAACCTAGTTAAAATAATTGAAAAAATTCTTCATAGAAGGCCCAGTGAATTCATCGCTCGTCAAGACATCCTTTTACCAAGGCAAGTAGGATTTAGACAGGGGTGCTCTATATGGTCGGCTCATGTTGCCGAATTCGCCTTGCAAAAGTATCTGGTGAGCTTTCTGCATTAGTCACGTTAGATATCGGAAAAGCCTACGATAGTGTGGAACACAGTACATTAATTTCAAGATTAGAGGACTGTGAGGTCCCCAAGTACATTATATCTTGGGTTCAGGAGTTTCTCTTTCAGAGACAATTCTTTTATTGCCACGAGGGAATTACTTCTGCCTCATGTAAGCAAACAAGGGGTGTTTCGCAAGGATCAGTCCTGTCACCTCTTTTATTTAATATATTATTAGCATCCATTCCCGTTCAGAAAAAGGTTCCTTTTTACGTCTACGCCGATGATATTGCTTTTTTCTCGTCTCCCCGAGATATCAATAGTTTGTATCAAATTCATATTTGATACACACAGTCATATTTGAGTGAGCTTGAGGTATGGCTTGGCGGGCTGTCTTTTTCATTAATGTTAGCAAATGTGCTCTGCTTGTATTCCCTCTATTCATTCCCGTAATTCTTTCACTGCATAATCGAAATGATCTGATTCCACAAGTAACAGCACTAAAATATCTTGGCATTGTTTACGTGGACAATTTAAATTAGCAGCAACAAATAGAATCAAACACCCCTAAAGCAGCAAGCGCCCTATGGTTGCTACACCGGTTTTGCAATGAGAATTCAGGGATGCGCAGGGATACGTTACTTATGATATACAAACTTTACGTACGCCCAATTCTGGAGTTTGGTTGTGTTCTGTTTTCCGGAAGTGCCGAGTACAAATTAAGACCTCTTATATTGCTAGAAAGGCAAGCTCTGCGGCTGTGTCTCGAGCTACCTAGGTGTGTCGTTAATAGCGTGCTTTATTTGGAAGCTCGAATCATTCCACTTGATGCTAGATTTCGACAGCTTACTGTGCAAACTTTTTTAAAACTTTACGATGCGCCCCTTTTCTGTTCACAGGCAGTTTTCATCAAACATCCAGTTTCTTTCTTTCAGCGGCAGTGGTTTCGTAATCAAAGACCCCAAGTCATTTTCTTCGAGTCTCTGTTATCAAATCTTCACGTTTCCCTCCAGCATTTAACTCCCCAAACCCTATGCTCGGTGCCAGTTGACTTAATTTTCGATAATATTTTTCCGAAAAATGCCAAGTTACTTCCAAAGCATGTTCTGGAGGGCCTCCTTCAAGACCATCTCAGTCATATTACCAATTACGTAGTAATTTCGACGGATGCAACGCAAAATCTTCAGAAGGCTGGAGTAGGCATTTTTCTCATCAGCTTAATTGGTATTTTGCGCTCCGATTGCCTGACTTTACACCAATTTATCTTGTAGAATTCCTGGCTAATACATTGGCTCTTCGAAAACTAAATTATCAGCAATTAAAAGCTCTTATTATTTCGGATGCTTTGTATGTACACACCTAACGTCCGCAAAGCAGCCTCCTCTTCTCAGGATATTTTGGTCTCTCGTACCGCATAGCCTATCAGAAGTTCGGTTTATTTGGGTCCCCGGGCATGCCGGAATAGTACTAAATGAAATCGCTGATTCGCTCGCTTTGGCATCTTTAAATTTCCGAACGATTCAAACGCCTGTTAATCTTAAAAATCAACGAAACATCGCTCCTACAATCTGAAGAATTTCGGCAGTTGCAATTCACATGGAACACCGCAAAATGCCTTTCTCGTCAATGTGAGGTGACCCTCACAAGCTTTCGCTGTAGAGTTCCTCGGTTAAATTTTTATTTCCACAAATCAGGATTTTCATTAACTAACCTATGTGCAGTTTGCAATGAACCGGAAACAATAGATCACTTTCTCCTCACATGCCGCCACTTCGCCTCACTGCGCCGAATAATTCTTGAAAGACCGATTGGTATGCTCGTATCGGCGAAGGAATCACATTAACGCGCGTAATAAAGCACTTTAGAGCAGCTATAAGGAACAGAAAGGCGTCACACAATGCGAATTGCGTAACGAGTGAGTGAGTCATAGAATGGTGCAGCCCATTACAATAGCGCTATAGGCATAATTCTTCGTCGCACTCAGCTAAGCAACGAAAAAAAAAAGGCACAAAATTCCTTTCAAGGGATTAGCGGGTACCACGCTTGTCCTAAAACTGACGAAGGATGGCATACCAAATGCCTCCCTAATACGCCAAAGTTATTATGATTTGTGGCGAA
This sequence comes from Rhipicephalus microplus, assembly GCF_013339725.1. Taxonomy (NCBI): domain Eukaryota; kingdom Metazoa; phylum Arthropoda; class Arachnida; order Ixodida; family Ixodidae; genus Rhipicephalus; species Rhipicephalus microplus. The sequence goes on from NC_051169.1 coordinate 94,621,488, forward strand.
GTGGGAACCCTACAAGTGTGCGTATATACAGCCGTTGCCCAAGTAGTGTTTTAAAAAGGGTGCTCTGGTGCTTGGCGTTCTGCGTAGGCCTGGCGGTCTTTTCGCGATTACTTCGTCTGATATCTGAGTGAGGGAGAGGGCATATCGAGCTATGAACCAAGTCTGACACCCTAAGTCTGCAGACCTGAGCTATGAACAAGTCTGCAGACCAGAACTTAAGAACCCATTAGTCGGAGTCATGAACAGTCCCCCACAAAGCAAATGAACGTCCTTCAACGCTTACTTCATGGCACTGTTTTTTATGGTGACTATTAAGTCTATCAACTGAATTTCAAGCGTGTGTGCCAAGCATCATGGGATTATTTTACAGCGAGAACTTATCAAGTAACCGATCACAAGGACTGATCTATTTCGTTCTTATTTTATGTGTTTGCGAAGTGATCCGGGGTAGCTGTCGCCAAGATAAGATGACCATAACTTAATGTATTTTCACTTAAATGAAGAACTCATACCAAATATTCTTTCAATATACAGGGCCATAGCGCAACAAAGTTTTCTTATGTGTAAGGTAAGTGACCGAGCAGCGAACAACTCAGGGTCCTGACCATTTCTACAGTTCGTACAGACACTCGGGTGAAGAAAAAACAAGGGATGACAGATTTTGACTTCAATAAAAGATGATGGGTTTTACGTCGAAAAACCAAGATATGATCATTATAGGGACAGAGCAATGGAGGGCTTCGGAAATTTTGACCATGTGGTATTCTTTCACGTGCACTGGCTTTGCACGGGCCCTTACCATTTCGCCTCAGTCGAAATGTGACCGCCGCAGCCTGAAGGAATCGAACCCGCGACCTACGAGCCAGCAGCTGGGCACCGTAGCCACATATCCACCGAGGAGGACAGACTTTCAACCAAGATATCCCGAGATTTCGCATTTTATGCGTACAAACGGTACTCGCCTTTTTTATTTTATTATCTCTTTTTCCGCATATATATACGTTTCTTAGCAAGCGTTTCTATACACATGCTCTGAACTTTCCTCGAAGTTAAAAAAAAAGAAACTCGCCACTGTTTATGCAAGGGATGTCGGATGCTCTTCAGCGGGGTTTCCAAGCACATGGTCACCTGCCATCATGGTGTAAGCCTGCCAGACACTTCCCCGCCAAGTCAAACACGCTGCACGTGCGTCTGCAGGTGCACAACCCTACACAGTCACTCTGCAAGGACGTTATATATAGAGAGTCGTGCACGGGGTTAGCGTGCGTTTAACCTATTGCACACAGCCATATTTCGCCGAAGAGCGACACTTTATTTACTTGTGAGGGCAAAGCTTGCAAGGTAAGAATTCCACGAATGATAGCCTGCAGCGGACAGGTGACAGACTTTGCTGAAAAAAAAAAAGATGGGGCGTTACTGTAGAAATGTTTTTACCATCCTATGTATACGGCTACGCATTATCCCATGATCGAATGCTGCGAAAAAAAAGGTGTTTTTTCTAAAGCGTCATTCCAGAAATGTGTGAATATCGCGTTCGGTTCCGTTGAAACTACGCCGCCGCGACGAAGTGCGCAGTCAACTTCCACATCCGCCCCACGCTGCTCTAACGTCCGCTCACCTAAAGATAGCGTTCTCGCCTTCAGCGAGATAACTATACGGGGGCATAATAAACTTGTTTTGCAACGGTAAGTGAGTTGGCTGGGTATTACAGCATCGTTTTTCGCACGAAAAGCGACATCCATAACAGTTGCTTCTCGTTTTTTCTCATTTTCGTTGTCCGTGTGAAGACATGCTGCGCTGACTCCTTCTGTTTCTGTGATTTTTCTAAATGTGTGATTTCAAGGAAACCTTGGCGTCTTTACACGGTGCAAGACACTCCTTTTCGCTGAAAACTTTATATATGAAAGGTGAGCGAAAGATTCTCTATTCGTTGTCGCACTCGAAAAAGGAACTGTATAAGCGCTTGTGATGCACATACGGAATTATGTGTTAGTTCATATACGGTACTGTGGGTAGAACTGGAAATATCTGCTTGTGGGTGCCTGTATAGTCAACTTCTGCAAGCAAAGTGTACATTATCGTATTATTTTCACTTATTTCAAGTTGTGTGTGTTTCTTAGCTGCTCATTGTTCGATATTGGTAATGTTTTTTGTAGTTTTCTTTCGCTGCAGAACATTTAGAAATTCAGTTGCTGAAGTAATATAAACTCAAATTTTCCCCAGCAACACAGTCATAAAAGAACGGAAGAGAAAACAGCGTCTAGCGGAAAATAAAGAAAATACTATAGCGACGAAGCTTCCATACGCGTTGCAACAAATTGTGTAAGTACATATGCTATTGGGCAGTTTACAGAAATTAAAATATTCGTATTAAAGAATGAGTGACGTCCCTTCTTAGTGGCCAGCACAACTGTCACAACACCTACACGAACAAATGCAAAACAAAACGAAAACAAAACCAAGTGAACGATGCAATGAAAGCATTTACAGTAATACAAATACGGGAACATTGAAAATATAGTGGAAGCGTATACTTAAACTTTTGAACGATGTCATGATCAAAACTATGACATCTTCTCACTGTTTTAGTCCTAATGATTTAAGACCTCATAATGCAAGAGCTGTGGTGTGTTGCATTATTTAGCTTTGCACCCGGGGTTGTTTCAGGATTATGTGTGTGTGTTTTCTGGGTCACGTAGAGCGTGCTGTCAAATATGGCGCCTCCTCAAAGTATTCTTTCAATCTGTTTTTTAGAGCGTAATATGAAAAAAGGCAGCGCATGTGTTGTTATTTTATCATGAACGAAAAGAACAAAGTAGGGTTATGCCAATCACAAAATCATAAATTAGAAATGGTTCAGCTAATGTTGATGGTGGAAAACATTTATTCATTACAGTAATGTTGATGGTGGAAAACATTTATTCATTACAGTGAGAGGTATTAATCAGGCGAGTCTTAGGGAGCCTCCTTTCACAAACACTATAGGAGGGATCCCAAGTCCGGTATCCCTGCGGCTGCTACAGCGGCTCGGGCTCTTACCACCAATGCCTGCTGGCTTGGAGGTCAAAACAGCTGAGCAGAACAGCTTGCGAGTCCTCTCAAGTGGGCTATCTCGTGTATATATATGGATCAAACCAAGCGTTCCAGGATGCTCTGTCGAACGTTTTGTTTAATTAGGTACGTAGGCTTCATAGTCGGTTGACCTGTCCTCTCTCACACAACCGCGTTCTCTGAACCTGAATTGTATGAGCAAGTCGAAGATGGTCAGCGAATTCTGCCAAACTTATCAAGGCGGAAGAATGCTCAAGTGAAAGGATTGCCATCGACCCGTTTGTAGCACAAAGCTACAAGAAAATGCACAAGTATTTCTCGGAAATAAGATAACGCTGGTTCATGCTAATTTATTTTTTTAATACTTTGCTAAGAACACCGGTTTCTCAAAAAAATTCTCCAAATGGGGACTGAATTTCTAGCTGTGCGCACAACAGCCTCATTAAGCGCGTTTTGAAGTTCCACAAGGAACAAAAATTTACGCAGCGCACCATGAATAGCCTGGTAACTTGTTTATTGTCGCACCAACCAGCGAGACCGCATGCTCCCGTGCCCGGATTTCAGTTCGCCACCTCTCACCTCGTGCTCTCAACGTCAGTTTCGCGGTTGCTTCGACGTGAGCGTTTCGATGCTCTAGGTTTACATTGCGCAACATCCCGTACGTACAGCACGCAATAATATACCGCGTATTCGCACCTACTACACCGCTTCGAAGGCTTCGCATACCAATCTTCTCAGAATTCCTCCTAGCGTTTTTCGTTCATTCATTCTTGCTCTCTTTGTCATTTATCTTTTCTTCTGGATCGCAACCTCGCGTGTTTTGCGTTTCGACCTGCGGTTAAATAGCTTGTTTTCCGACTCGCCGGCGCGCGCGTGCATGCGCGGTTCGACGACATCGACGCGAGCCTCCGTCCTTTTATGACGCGCGTGCAAGCTTTGCACACTCTTGCCTACAGTAAGCGAGTACTGCAGCGTTTGCGCATGCGTCGGTCAAACAACAACCGCGAAGGAGCCGGACGAGATGCCAAGTGCTCGTTTCCAGCATACTATAAGGCCATACTTCGGTGGGGCTTTCTTCTCTGCCTTTATTTTGTTATTCTTTTCTCTCTCTCTCTTTTTTCCAATCTGTATTCATTGAGCGAGACGAATTGCGGCGTCTTTCTTATCCCCAAGCTGTCAAACGTACGGCACTGTTGTGTGTACGCCGCGTTGGGCGGAAAGCAGCAGGAAAAAAAAAAAAACTTCGTGAAAGAAAGAGTACCAATTATTTACCCGGGTGAGAGCAAGGACGAAAAATAACACCTCGCGCGCAACCAGATATTGGCCAACTGGTAATCACACAGTGCGAGATTCTCTCTTATCGTTTCTTCGCTTCCCCAGACAACCCACACTCAAGCGGTGTGGAAACTCTCACACTCCAGTAACTCACCCGCGACGACTGTAAAGAGAAAGAGCTCGTACAGGCGAGAATTGTGTCTCACCGCTAAGTTATGCAGGGCTGTCTGCAGTGTTTACTTGTATCCTTTGAAGTAAACTTATTTACGGGCTCCGGCTGCATACGTATGGCCTCATACATCACGACTCCAAAAAGAAGAAAAAAAGTTGCTGCAGTCACAGATGCATGGAAGGGGTGTTATCTCGGTGTTCCTTCTAGGGAAACGATTATTTTCCAGGACCTTGCATGCCCTGTCAAGGTCGCTTGCTTCGCCCGTGTACATTGTAATTGAACTTGCGGGTGATGTGGTCTGTCGTGGAAAATTTTAGAACACAGAACTAATGGCGTGGCATGCAGGTGGTCGAAAACAGTTACTCCTTTCTTAGACCACGTCATCTAGGTATCGCAGGCTGCAGTAACCACTCAGTAATCATATATGAACAAGGATTCAGAGCACATTATTTGCTCGAATTGGGTAGCTGCTATCTTATTCACTTCCTCCGACTTGTTGGATAATATTCTAAATGTTTTAATCGAAAATGCGGAAGAACCTAAAGCTTTAGAAGAAAATGAAGTGAAAGCGTTTGAACAAACTGCAGTACAAAAGCGTGGTGCTCAAGACGGCACTCTGCTTTAAATACAAACAGGCTCGCGCTGCGATAAAATGGAAGAATTAAAAAAGAGCACCTCACATACCACGACGTTTACATGCATGATGTGTGCACTTCGTTTCACTTTGTGATGGTGACTGCACTGCATGCATTGTCTTTTGCTGGTACACGCGGGTTACTGTCCGAAGCTGGGTTTCGTTCAACGTTCCCCTCAGTTGTTCTCAATTCCTGAGTACGTTTTGATGTTTCAAACTTCAAACGTGAATCGGTATAAACTTTAGTTCCTTCGACCATGTTTAAGTAATACAGCAGCTTGATTATGTATGGCCTAAGGGGCTTCTGCCAACTTTCACGAGATCGCTGAAGCTATCTGGAACAGAGTCACTACTACAATCGGTATATTGAAAGTGGTTATAGCTGCTGCCACTTACTATATTATGCGTATCAGTAACTTCAAGGGGCATTTGTTGTGTCAGGGCCAACATATTCCAGCACATGAATCAACACACAATACCGTGTTGCAAATTAGTTCAGCGGAAACCCGCAAGGATGGTGGAATGGCTAAGAAAAGGAAACAAGGCAACCACTCGTTCGTAGCACGAATACTCAAGAAAAACCGTACTAATTTCTTAGAAAGAAAAAGCCTTTCAGTTGCCGAAATATTTGTCCTGGCCGGATGTTCTAAGCCGGTACCAACGCATTTGCGGGGCGGTCACTGTGCCGAAGGAGCTAACTAGAAAGCTAGCAATTGACAGCATGAAGGTGAGTTCATCGACAACTCACAAGTATTGGAAATGATTCCTGCGAAAACCCGCAAGATGGCGGGAGGGTTAAGAAAGAGAAACAACAAAGCCTTGTGTCTTCGAGCTACAAACGGGTGGTTGTGTCTTTCCCTTACATAATAGAGTGTTATTAATAGTACAATACAACAGTGGCCCGTGTGTAAGGTGTATCGCATCAGAGAGAGAAGAAAAACATATTAAAGCACAGCTGTTGGAAGCAAAGTTCGCTGCGTGTCGCAGACAAACGAAAGTAGAATTCCCTGAGACTCACTCCAGAAATACATATGGTGGTTTCGACTCACTCGGATTCGGAATCACCAAACGTTTTCTGAGACGAACTCACTCGGACTGGCACTCACAAAATTTTCTTCAAGTGGACTCACTCGGACACAGATTCAAGAAAATATTACTCACCCTGGCTCCCTCAAACTCAGGCTCATGGCTCGACCTGAGTCTCAGTGAGTCGACTTTTTTTTATTGATACAATATATAAGGAAATGTTGGCGCACATTTATGGCGCCGGCTACTCCTTAGCCCTTGAGTGAAACTTGAACGCGTATCCTAAAGTAAAACATACAAAGCAGTTCATGGAAAACAGAACACTCCGGCACAGATGTTCAAAGGCACACTTATACGCACATATCACAACAAAATGATAAGGAAATGTTCGAAAGTCTACGAATGAAGTCTCTGATAGTGTACCTCGTTAATATTCAGTCCAACCAGCGCAAAACAGCAGAGCACACGTCTGGTTCTTATGCAGATGTATTTGCTCGTGTGTACATACTAGTCGACACGTCATTCACTTCAGTACATACATATGATGGGTGTCACGTGATACTGCGCATAATAAGCAGATGTGTTATACAAATGAAAGTTTGTTATTGCTTAGTACTTATCAACAATTCCGCTGTCTTGTAAGAAACGTGTTATTGCTTTTAAAGCCTGCGACCGTAAAACTCCAGTTGGCCACGGGCCCAGAAGTTTCTTCATGCTAAACGGCCGGCGGTCTAATGCAAACAGTTCCAATTTAAGACGGCGTCTCGGCGTGTCATGATGCGGACAGTCTATGAGAAGGTGACTTACGTCTTCATCTAAAAATCCACATTCACATTCGGGAGTTTCAGCTCTGCCAATAATGCGCAAAAAATGTTTTGTGTATGCGTGCCTAGCCTCAATCGATGAATTATAGTTTCGATGCTTCTATCTAATGCCAGCGTAATTTAGAAGTCAATAAATAGATCTATGTGATATAAATCCCAGATCTTTGTACTTTGGTCAAACCAAGCAGTTTTGCTCATTATGAAAGTTGTAGTCTTTCTAATACTACGCAATTCATTTTTCGAAATTGGTAAAGAAACAGTACTATCAATACGATGTGCTTGTCGTGCTGCTTCAACGGTAGCTGTGTTCCCAGGAATTTTGCAATGGCCAGGTACCTGGAATTTGATCTCAGGTTGGCTTTGCTTGCTTTGGTGAGCTCTTTCAGCGTTTCATATGTCATACTATCACTAATTACTGTCGTGTTTGTACTGGATAGTGATCTTAATGCGGCCTGTGAGTCACTGAAAAGTACCCATTTTCTCGCGTCTGCTGCCGATTTTATAAACTTTATAGCATACAGAATAGCGAAAAGCTCAGCTGTAGTGGATGACGTCATGCGACATAATTTAAAGGATTCCTGAATACTGAGCTGTGGTATAATAAATGCCAATGTTGAAGACGTAGTAATACCGCATGTGTATCTGATAAAGCGCTAGTTGTTGAGCAGCTTGGATGAACATGTATCTCATTCTGATAATTCCATCCACTGAGATTGATTGATATGTGGGGTTTAACGTCCCAAAACCACCATATGATTATGAGAGACGCCGTAGGGGAGGGCTCCGGAAATTTTGACCACCTACCCCATCCACTGAGAATTCAATGCTTGGTATTGCAAGCAGCCATATAGGATAGTCCATTTCAGAGCTACAAACTTCATTTTTTGGTAATATATGTACATTACTTTGTATTTCTTCATGAGCATTGCTTTTATCCCTTCGTAAAATCTCCAGTGCCAATGGGTGGTCCTTGTGTTGCGTCTGTAAGCGAGAAAAATGGCGGCATGTATCGATTGTTCTCATGACTGGAAAGGGTGGTTGTCGAGTCTCTGCTATGGCAAGGCTGCTGGAAGTCCCTCGTGGAACTTTTTGGCAGACACACAGTACCCTAGCTAATAGTCTTTGAAGTCGCTCCTCTGAAGGGCGGGAAAGGCCGTAAAGACTGGTGCAGAATATGCAACTTTTTGTTGTATTAAAGAATTGTGGACAGCGAGCATGGATGGTACAAATCAACCCCATGAAGTCCCAGCCATGAGTGAGTTTGCCAACCTATGGCCGCAGATAATAAATTATCTTCATCATGAACCGGCATGCACTCTTTTCATCGTCTTCTTCATCACCAACCTCCTTTTGCTCTTCGACTTTGCTCCCAGAACGTGTGCACTGATTTATCCGGTGTGGGATGGAGCTACTCTGATCAGTGAGAGGACGAGGATAAAAAGAGAAAAAGCAGAGACAAAGAGATATATAGAAGAAAAAAGTGAAATTTTTGGCGACGCAAGATTCGAGCCCGCGTCCCAACCATCCGAAGGCAAGCGCATCATGACCAATCGGCTATCTAGGCACGCTAGCCAAAACAGCAATGGGGTGGAAAACGAAAGCGAATCTGAGGAGGACGAAAAGCTGGAGACAGAATGAGTGCAGGGAGAGAAAGAAAGTGAAAGAAAAAGTTTAAAGAGCGAAGTAGGTTGAAGGAAAAGGAAGGGACACTAAAGACAGAGACAGAAATAGATGTGCATATGAAGAGATAGAAAGACACCGACAGGAAAAAGAAATAGAAAAGGAGATTTCGGGATGTTGCTTTGCAGATTCAAGAAAACGACAATTTCATTCAATCAATGCGTGGTAGTTTGTAGCAGTGCCCTCATTCGTAATGTTTTCCGAGTTCTCTCGCTTTGCCGCGGTTCCCATGCCAGCTTAGAAGCTCGCCGTATCAAAAATACGATTATACGCATATATGGAATATTCAAGCAACAACACAGCAGCTAAAGAAGACGGTATAGGAATATGTTTTAATAGTCCCTGTTTCACTTATAACGACACAGTTGAAATATTTCTGCGGCTGATGAAAAGTGTGCCACTAGTATCCTTTCAGTAGCTTAAAACGAGTGACTGCATCGTGAAATCTGATGGCTCTATTATATAGCACTGCTCTAGCCCGCAAGTTGGTACAGAACAAGTAGTTGAGCGTCTGTTTCTCTTTGCTGAAAAATAGCATCGCATACGACTAGGGGAAAAAGTATGTTTATGTACTTCGTGATGACAAACAGGACGGATGTTTTACAATATTGTGACGTAAAGAAAAAAACACAAAGATGCGCAATAGGTGAGAACCTCATTCGCTGAGCTCAAGTTTAGAGCTTGTGTCAACAGCCATGCATCTATGATAAACTATATATCCTTACACTTTTTCAGCAGAGGCCGCGGATCACGGTAACAAATTATCTCGGCATTGTTTGCAAGAGTTATCGGTCAAGTGCCACACAGTGGTGCTAACTTTTGCGGCAATGTCACTAGGACGCTTCCAAAAAGTCGCCAATTTTAGACAAAAGTCGCCAAACGATGAGGATGATGATAATGGTAATTTTTCTTAGTCTTCACTTTTTACTTGATAAAGCAAGTGAAGAGATTATTAGCATTGAAACGATATGTTAAATCAATTTTGTTGTGGTGAATCATGTTGAACTGCACTGCTATACCTCGTGGCTACGCCACTTATAACCGGTGAGTGCCACAAGCAGCTTAATTCCTGTATGCTTTCGCCTCACTCATTGAAGCTCGTTACAAGCATTCCACTGTTCTCACAGTTTTTAATTTTTTTCGCCTGTTTTAGGACACTATACCTAAAATTTTCAAATTCACCCAAAAAGCCGCGAAGACTCCAAAGAAATAGATATGTCCTCAGCACGACTGTAAATACGCTAAATGTAGTGTCTCTTTTGCTATGTTAACACCACAGCTACCACATATGGCTTTCATTGTTGTTGTTTGTCTTCCGTGCCCTTGCGACCACCCTGTCCAAAGATGCGTCGCTTATTATTACCACATGGAGGGTTGCGTTATACGATTGCACGTTATTTCTCATGTAGTGAGGGGGGGGGGGGAATGAAGGCGTAAGGAAAAGAGCACGCTTAGGACGAACTACATAGTACATGACGTAACACTCTCCGCTGGTTGATACACAAAGCACGGCCCACGTGACTATAGAGGTGACGTACCGGAGCCAAAGGTGTGCATTAATGAAGGAGGATGCGCGAAAGGCGAGATGTAAAAACAACAGCGCTCGGGAAAGTTCTCACAACCTGACTCCAGCTGCACCGTCCAGCGTGTACAAACACAGCGGCGCTCACAAATTGCCCGCAATTGCGACTTGCGTATATCACACCTTCACTGCCCCTTCACAGGCTGGCATTGGATCCGGAGCGCATTTATTCTCGCGGCTTCGGTGATAGCAGTTCCCGCTCACGCTATGCGTCTCTCACACCGCACTGTATTTATCCTTGCTGCAATTGAGCGTATACACTGCAATTCTAATCGGACTGGCCAACAACATTCCTTTCTAAGGATGTGTGCCTCCTGCGTGGGTCGCCTCCTGCTCGCTTCTCCTGTGCACTTTCACTGCGGTTAAGGACTTCTCGTTACGAACTGTAATTGAAGCGTTGCGTCTGTTTTTTTTCTCTACTTCATTGTACTAATGTATCTCTGTATGTAGACCCTTCGAGTGAGGCATGGTTCGTTGACACCGAAACACAGTTTCGTAACTCCGTAGATCGCGTGCCTTATACACGGCTCGCCCATTAAGCGTTTGCTTATCGCACAACGTCGCAGCGCTAAACGTTTCGGGCATGGCGTGCGTCAGCCACGTGCAAGTTGACCTTCCCAAAGTTGGAACAGACTTCTTCATACTCGGTAAAATTAACATTCATTGCCCCTAAATATGGCATACAAAGATGCAACTGAAATATATATATCGTAGATGGTATCTAAATGCTTATTTTTTTACTTTCAAGTTCAGAGATAATTTTGTTTATATGAAAGGCTGCCAATAAACTAGAAAGAAGACTCACTAATTTAGAAATATAGTGTGCGAGAACTAATTAACCTTATATACATCGTCTGAGTCCTTCACGGTTCTCTAACTGAGCACTGTGCGATCCTTTGCGTCGTCGACCATGCTGGCATCTCTACTGACCCGGAGAGAGACGGTGCTCCCGCATCAGATACGAAAGGTAGGGGTCATCACACCGGGTCAAGTCTTTTTTTATATATATAGTAAAGACGAGAGTTGAGAGGGGGGAAATGAGAATTCAAGTCGGTCTTGTTAATTATCTTCCCTCTCAGCGAAGTCTCTACTCAGCTGTGCGTCGCATATTCAACGAATGCGACGACCTTCGTTGGCCACGGAGATGCTTATTGGCGGGAGCAAGAGTACAGGCATCCAAGCGTATCAGTGGTCTCCTGCGGAGCAGACCTCTCTGTAGACATTTGGAGCCGCGGGAGAAAAAAGCGATCACTTTCTGTCGTGAGCTGCATGGCGCACGCTGGAAGTATGCGTCTATTCGGCAATTACGTAGCGTCAACCTGGACATGCGAGTCGATTCTCGTGCCAATTGGCCGTCCCTGACCGTTCCCATGTTTCACTGTTATCTGTACTGTGGTGTGTTGTTCATTGCAGTTGATGTTCGGCTTTTTGATCGTAGACACTGTAAACGGGGGTAGATTTCGGCGGGGGGAAGGGGGGGGGGCATTGCCAAAGCGTCGGTCCATTCAATTTAGGGTGCGACGCGAGCGTTAGGCAAGCTCAGCTTGTGCGTGTTTATGGTACACGTGGCTGACAAATTGTACCCCTTCGTTGCATCTTGCACGAATGCCTCGAGACGCCTCCGTTCCGTGCAGTGTGGCAAGGAAGCGTGATCGATCAGTGTTTTGCTACGCTATCCATCGCACAGATGGTGGTGCTACGCCGTGCATCGCGAAGAGGTGGTGGCACCTTCGTTGCCACCGCCCCTTCGTGTACTACGTGCCCCGGGCGCAACTTCTTTGGCCGAGCCACTGTGGTTTTCTTGCAACTGTTTTGCTGTTGCTGGTTAACCCGACGTGACTCCACGTGGCGTCAACCAGTTTCTTGTCTCACACACGGCTTCTATAACGAAGTGGGTCGTCATATGAAGTTGTTCACCGCAGATTTCGGAGAAGCTTAAGCAGACCGCGTGCGGCGATGGGCAATATGGCCCATACGTTGACGCTTCTGGAAAGGGTGAGCCTCCGATTCAGCAGTATTAGAAACATCGTGCCTTCTGGGAACGTTAAATTGGCCCTCGCCGCAATTGGCGCTTGCCGCAAGGGCATGGTGCCGGGGCCCATGCGAGCATCCAGTCTTCATGAACCGTTCATGTCATCCTCACTCTTCCAACTTTTCCGAACTTCTTTATGCCCGGTGAGTGATACATAAACACTGGCTGAGAAACCGGTCGGTGATCTTTGCAGCCCTTTGTTCACCTCTCTTTTTCTCGGTTGCATTCTTGACACCCCGAACCTCATCCCGCCCTCCCTCCCCCGAGCATGGGTGCCAATTCTTTGGAAACGGATGTATCTAATACGATATAGTGCTTCAACGGTAAGAGGTTGGTATTGCACACTTTCATCTGTATTATAAGGTTCTCATTAAGGATCGTGCGTGGTACCAGTGCAGAGTTCCAGGAACTATTAGAGCTTACGACGATGTGTTAGGGAAGCCCACCCACGCACACCAGATGAGTGTGCAACCGTCGGGGTACCGCACGGCCCTACAGCTGCACCCTATTGGTGACCCTCAGCAAAAACTGATAGGAGGTTTCCACTGAATCTCCATAGAAGGGTTGCCGCTAGAGATCCAAAAGAAGGGCTTACAGCCGCGTACGGAATGGCCGCAAAGGACACTTGAAGCAAACTTGTTTGTTGTTGTTTTTTCTTCCGTTCCACTTTGCCTTTCTTTTTTCTTTTCTCCCACTGAACACCAACGACACCCAAAGCGGTGTCAGGTTTCTTTCGGTGATGGCCCGAGGTGTATCTGTGCCGGTGCGGCCAGCGGCATCGTGGTATAAATAGTGGCGCGGGCTAACCACCTATTATCGTCATCCGAGATCGGTGTTATCGGCGCACGCACACACGATCGGCTGAAGTTTTCGAGCCCGCTGTCAGGCGAGAAGCAGGAAGGGGGGAGGGGAGCTTCACCTCCATTAACCCACGGAGCCTTTACTCGCTGTGTCCGCAGTGGTAAAAGGACCGGAGATGGAGAAAGAAGGGAGAGGTATAAGCGGCGTCTCAGAAGGGTTACATGGAAAGGCTGTATTACGTCGCTGCACTCAGGATGAGGTTTTGTTGGGCTGTTTTTTCTCGCATTCTTGCGAGTCGGCGCAGGCACTGCTCCCCGTCTGGCCTTCTTTACAACGTCCTCTGCATGCTTTTCGTCGCCCACTTTTCCATCTTAGCACACCTACCGCATGCACGTCACATTGCATCCAAGGGCTGGGTTAGATAATGTGGCCCGAGTCTTGAGCTACTGGGCTGTTATTCCGCGCCAATGCCTCTCACTTTTAGGTACACGTTTTCTTCTATCAGATGCGCCAACGCAACCAACGGTAGCAACGCAGTTATAGGGCCTCTTAATGCGGTCCGATAATAATACATCCGGTCTTACTTACTCCCGATTTGTATTCCCGGAGACTGAAGGCAAGAAACGTAAACTGATAGGCGGATTTGCGCTGCAGCAGAAAGTCGCCGCCAAGTATGTCTGACCACGGCTGGACTGGAGATGCCCGCTGCCGTTCAGAAGATACGCCCTCTAGCCTCTCCAGTCTGACATGGTATGACCCTGTGTTTTTTTTCTTCTTTTGTATACAAGCTCGAGGAAGTCACCCTGCACTCCTGTCATATACCTTCCTTGTATAGGGTGACCGCTGAATACCTTAATAAATTGATATACTTCCCCGCTGACGCGGTAGTAGACACCGCCATGTTGTAGAGCCGACCAGGTGCCATACTCGGGGCTTTGAGATCATGAGATTATACTAAGACTGTTTTTGAGTACATTGGATAAAATCCAGGTGGGCGATAACCAACGACTGTCGTCAGATGCTTTTGAAGGGCTGTCTGGTTTTGTTCTTGTCCTGTACAATTTTTCGCTGATAATTCCTGAATAATGTCCTGCACTCTTAGAGCGGTGCGATATTCTAACACAAAGAACACTGCAAATGTCTTCAACCTATAAATCTTTCTAGTGGTCACTATCTCAGTCAGCTTTTTAATACTACAGAACGTCGACCACACATCCAATTAAAGGTCGGCTTCTCAGGACACGGAATGTCGATTCGCTGTCAGCGTTTCCTTTTATAGGTTTTACTTTATGTATGTATCTATGTAAATCGAGAACTTAAGCTCCTGGATCTTGACGAATGAAAGCAATAAAGAAATTCACTTAGCTTACAGCAGCTACCAGGCTTTCGTGATATCACTGGTACTGGAATGAGTCTCTTGTTTGTCTTTTTAAAATTCCGCCTCCATTCTTTATGCTATTTTTGTCTGCGTGGAAGAGGGCACTTGCAGCAATACGTTAAAAGCAGGGGAGTTCACTGAATCCTAAACGCGCATGTCCATTCCTAGTTCCTCGGTGTACGCGGTTTTAAGAGGAGACGCGCAGTGTTGTTGCTTACCTCATTGAGAAAAACATCCGGGTAGAGATATCAGAGGTTAACGCCATGCGATAGTCGCAGCGGGAGTGTCCTCGGCGTATCAATTTCACGCTGTGCATCTTTCCATCTAAAGCCCACCATTTCCTGCCCTTCGTAAGTGCGCAACACTTGTCTGTTAGATCTCATTAATATTGTGTCCGACAAGGAAAACGAGCCCTTAATATGTACACTTCTTTCTTTAGCACATATTTTATTTTAGGTCTTTCTTATCGCGACAAAAAAAAAGCTTGTTGTAGCGTTTTTTGTTCTTTTTAATTTCAGTATTTCTTCGAAGACCGTCTTTATGACCAGCCTCGTAATAATTTCCTCGTCGCATAAATGCTTAGTATCCAGGTTATATATACCACAGCTGCAGGAGGCCGCGTAAGCACGTCCGTCTTTTACCAAGCTACCAGACTAGGAAGCCATCTGTGATGCAGAGCAGATAACTTTTTCGATACGTCGGAGGCACCAACGCTTGGTTTTTAATATCTCATTCTTCCTCCATCCTTTTTACTCTTCTCCCAAATAAGGGTAGTGAACAGGAATGAGTTTTGATTAACTTTCTTGAACTTCCCAAGTCCATTTTTCTCTAAGAACGTCGTCGACGCGTTGAACGCGTAATTCGACTTCATACCTTATTGGTGATCTCGGCTAACCTACGACTCTTCTGGCTGAGGGTGAGTGTCAGATCAGTACAGAGCAGGAAAAAATCTTCTCTCGGGGCACCTTTTGTACCATCACGCACTACACAGTCCCCATATATTCGCTGTTCTTTTTTTTATAATTGAAAAAAAATGCGAAACAACAAAGACGAGAAAGAGCAAACAGAACTATAGCGCTGACTACTATAGCAACTGCGTTTATTATTTTTTTTTTCGTATAATGTATCTTTGGAAAGGGCACCACTCAAGGAAGAAAGAACTAGTGTAAATGCGCTGAAGCCTTGATTGTCAAAATATCGTGGAATGTTCAGCCGCGGAAACGCAGTCGTTCATAGTCAGCGCTAGTCCTGTTTTGCCCATTCTCATCCTTGCCGTTTCGTACTGCTTTCTGCCATCAATATTATTCATGGCCATCAGGCGTTACAAAGGCGGTCTTTTCACGGGCGAGGTCACCGACTGCGTACTTCATCGACTGCGTAGTAACTGGAGCGTAGGACTATCGAAGAAAAATAGGTTGCACCGTGAAGGCAGTCCAGAGCATGATCAACGTGAAGTAGCGGGTGTATATATGTTTAAACTCTCTGCACGCCATGGCAAGACAGTCACCAGCAGGGTGTCATGGCTTACTGAACACTGACATTCTTTTTAGTGATATTGTTGAAGTGCCAATAATTCAGGTATTATCTTTCTTTTGAACTAGCGCCGCAAGGAATGCCCACGGACTCGAAGAAGGCTCAAATAGCCCTATGCGAGCATTTCGTCAACCTCTTTTTGAACAACTTGGCGCTCTATTGGGGACACTCGTCAAGGATGCCTGTGGATCGGAGCTGCATCACCGGTATATGCGCGGTGTTTAACGTCCGAGGTTTGACCTGTCAAAGTCAAATATTTACTACTAGGTCAGCAGAACATCACCCAGGTCATTCGTTTAAGAGGCAATCAATCATCTTCATTACATTGTTGTGCAGT
Organism: Rhipicephalus microplus; assembly: GCF_013339725.1. Classification (NCBI taxonomy): domain Eukaryota; kingdom Metazoa; phylum Arthropoda; class Arachnida; order Ixodida; family Ixodidae; genus Rhipicephalus; species Rhipicephalus microplus. Next base: position 94,637,813 of record NC_051169.1, read on the forward strand.
GCTGAAGATCCAGCTGCATCGTCGTTCTGTGGGCTTGAAGGAACAAGAGTGGAAAAACCAGGTGCCACCTACGATATTTGGCACTCTTGAGATAGCTACAGAGTACCGAGAGTCATGCCTTGAAGTAAGACGTGAGGGATGTGTCTTAAGTTCAGAAGGGGAAGGTATGTTTCGTTTGTCATAATAGTTACAACTGTGTATGAACAATACGCGTGCAGCACCAATAAAGCCTCCGCAGATGGTGTGACCACATCATTACCATCCGGTACACTCAGGCACGGTTCAACAGCGACGCAGGGTAGGGCTTGCAGTGGCAGCCGTACAAAGTCAGCACATGAGAGCTTGTTCCGAATCGGCTCTGACACGTCGGCGGACGCAGGTAAGTCGATTCAATCGACACCGGTGGAGCAGTCAATGACATCAGAGTAGTCAGACAAGAAATCGAGTCCGAGGATAACTTCATCAGGGCAATGAGGAAGAACATGAAACATAACGGAGGTTTGGTGGTCGGCGACCCTTACGCTAGCGGTGCACAATCCGAGGACAGCTGGAATGCCTCCTAGCGACACGCACAACTAGAGACTCGGGTGGCATAAGCACCTTATTTAACCGTGCATGGAGATAAGAACTCATAACAAAAATATGTGCACCTGTGTCAATGAGGGCAGTTACAGGCAGGTCATCCACTTCCACAGCAAGCAAGTCCTGCTCCGTATATATAGTCAGGGTGAGCAGAGGGTTTTCAAGTCTGGGGTTCAATGCAGCGCCACCTCCTGGAGCTGCATGCATTGCTCAGTTTTCCGAGTATGGACGTCTGGTAGGGCGACGCGACGCGTAGAATTGGTGCTGATTTGATTGGGAGCGATGTTCGTGCGGGGACTGTGAACGACTGAAGCGTTGGACTGATCCAAGGAGGAGCCTGATTGTACAATCCACTGCCACGAGCGTCAAACAGCAGGGGCTAGTTGTCGTCGCGTAGATTGCCAAAAAACGAGCGCGATGGCAATACGCGAGACGAACAATATGGAGCAATATGACCCACATCATGGCAACGAAAGTAGATCGGATTGTCGTCCTGCGTTCTCCACTGTGCAGGGTCCCGGTAGCGACGATACGTTTCCAGTGCACGCGAAGATGGTGTCATGGCACTTAGACAAGGTGGTGTGAAAGAACATACGGGTTGCAGTCCGACATTTGCGAGTTCTTCCTTTACAACCTCCTGAATCGGCGAGATTGTTGGCTCAGTATCCTTAGACGGCTACGCCAAAAAAAATGGTGGAGACGTCGCCTAGATGTCGCGACGCACGATGCGGGCTACGCTCTCGGTAATGCTCAGTGGAGTGCATGTCGGCTGATGGTCCTCGCAGGATGACGTAGCAGCAGTATGTGGAAGACGCGTGACATGCTGGGCGATGTGGTGACTCTTGAGTTCTTCAAAGCACCGACACTCTTTGATGGCGTCGTCCACGGTTGATCAGTCTTTCGGCACTAGCAGATTGAAGGCATCATCTGCAATACCTTGAGCAAATGGCTTACTTTGTCCTCGTTGGCCATGTTGGCGCCAACACGATGGAAAAGTTGAAGAACATCGCTTATGTACGACACATAGGATTCATTCGATGTTTAAGCTTGACTAGAGAGAAGCGGCTTGCTAGCGCCTGGTCGGTCTATACCAAAGAAATCACGGAGCTGTGGCTTACATGCATCCCAACTCGTTATATCTGCCTTATGAACCCGAGACCACACGTCTGCCGTGCCACAGAAACAGAAGCCTACGTTGGCGAGCATCATTGTCTGGTCCCAGCTATAGACCGCTGCAAAACTCCATTTTTCACAGTCCAGTCGTCGACGTAAACGTTGCATACCACAGGTGTTACTCGCGTCGCGCGGTCAAGTCAATAAGACAGGCTGTATTAGCCGGCCTGGAGTCACAGTCGAAATACAAGTGGTAGAATCTCCTTTTGTTGACATTAGGGGCCGTCCAGGACACGACTGTTGCGGAGTTTAGTTTTTCGCTGTATCCAGCACCTCTACACAAATGTTGCGATTGTGTTTATAATATATTTTCAGAGGGAAACAGCCCGACAGTCAATATGGTAACTGTATTTTACCAGTACACGTCGTACTACACTTCTTCCCTCACTACAGCATGGTGGTAACAGCGACACCACAACAATACGTATACCAATAAGCTCAAGCTCACGCGCTTCTCAAGCTTCTTCTTTATTTTGTTTGTTTTGTTTATTTGAGCTTTGCAGAATATGGCACATACTCACTCCGGGTGACTGGGCACAATTTCGTAGTTTTAAATTTAGTAGATAAGTTGAACAATTATGAATGATAAAGTAGCAAGCAAATAAAAAAATCATACGGGGTAATTTGTCCAATAAATTGAGTTTCCACTGTGCAGCTGTGGTGGTAGACCAGAATGTCGAACTAACCTGATTACATCAATCTCGATTATGTTCAATTCTAACGATATATATATATATACATACATATATATATATATATATATATATATATATATATATATATATATATATATATATATATATATATATATATATATATATATATATATATATATATATATATATATATATATATACCATAGAATACATGTAGAAGCTTGAACCGCATCAAAAACTCTCTTTGTCATTCTCCCAAACCTGAGGCACGAAAGCTTTGTAGAATTTCCGGAGTTAAACTTAGTGCTATCTTTGAGAGCCAAGTAATTAGTCTGCTAATATATATGTATATGTGACATGTCAAAAAATCATGTTCAATGTTTTCCATATCCCCACAGAATTGGCTGAGGGGCGATATCGTCAGATTAGCCAAATGACAGGGCGTCGAAATCTGGTGATCGTAACTTCTGCTTGCCGAGACTGCGTCCTCTGAGAATTCAATGACAACTGTAGATGTTCCCTCAGCCTCTTCTTCCCTTTTGGTAGTTTTTCTTTCGTCACTATCTTTCATTCCATTTCACGGAATTATGCAGAGCATGGTAGGAAGGCATTCTATCAAACTGATAACCTCCCTGTCTCTGTGCTTGCAAGCTCGCTTTCCTCCAAACCTTTCATTTATTGTTTCTGTTGCCTCTCTCTCTCTCTCTCACCCTTTCTAAAAAGTTATACAAAAACAAACAATGTACGGTGGCACCACTAACGCTCGTGTCACACGTCACCATCAGAAAAGGAAAGTAAATAATCTTCCTGCCCACGTGCTGGCCACTCGACGAGGAGATCTCTCCGGGTGTAGGCTTATATGTACACGTCGCGAAAGATCGCTAGAGGTGGACGACGTCGTTTCGAAAACGGTCGCCTGCCAAAAAGTGACCTCCTCTCCGCAGTCCTATACATCTATTTGTCGCCCCACCATCGCTTTTTTTTTTCTCACACCAGGTAGGCAGTGTCAGCTGCCAAAGAGGCGGCAAGAGACAGTCATCCCACTGTCACACCCTTTATCACGTCTTTGGCTCAAGACGCCGTGCGCGTCGCATTCTGTTTGCTGCACACGAGTCGTTCTTTTAGGGACGTTTTGAGACGCTCGAGACCGCACGTTGTGGGTACGACCTTGCGAGTGTACTGTAAGAGAACGAGCGCGGTTCGACCGTGCGTAACGTGTCACGTCGCGGTTGACACATTGCGCCGCCGTCATTCGCGAGTTGGCTCCGGAATTCATTTCAATCGAGTGCACAGTTTGTCACCGTGGTGAATGCGCGGAATAAAGAACGACACGAAACGACAGAAAACAAATTGGCGTCAACGAAAAGTGGCGAGGAAACGAATGCGAGTTAAAGAAAGACGTGTCGGCAAGTTTACAAAAGATTGGTATGTTACTCTGCGCTGGCGACAGGCGGGAGGAAATTTGAAAGCACACACATGCACACGTGCGTTGGCATTCATGTACTTGACTGTCAGTAAATTAACAGAGTGTTTTCAAGGGTAACTAGTGTCACTGTGCCTTATCTTGGTATTGTTGAACCTGTGGATTGCGTTGTTTGTAATTCATTACTCTTCATTTCATTGTATAGCTTATATATATATATATATATATATATATATATATATATATATATATATATATATATATATATATATATATATCAAATTTTTTCTAAAAACGCGTTTCACTACTATGGCTTCGTAATTAACTCTTCAACATTGGCGCGTGGGGTCTTGGGTGCCTCAGCTCTCCTGTTACAGCTTCTATTACCTTCATCATCTCCATTGCATGGTACTTCGAAATGAAAACAAATATTTACACGAAATGAAACAAATGGTGTATATAGAGAGAAAGAGACAAAAATAGGCATAGGGTGAAGTTGCAGGTCACGATGGTAGCTCTTTTAAAAAAGCTCGCTTCAAAGTGTCTTTTCATGTCAAAATCTACTTGGCGAATAACATTCGTTTGTTGCGCGCCAATTGGTGGTGGTGGTGAAAAACTTCATTGATGTTCTTACTGAACTCGAGGGCGGACATTAAATCGATTTCAAACGTTATTTATTTGGCCAAGTTGGGTTTATTGATGAGATAGCAAGCATTGGCTATGCTGTGTCACCTATCGCATGTTGCTTGGAATTTTGGTGGCTTCTTTCGATTTAGTTCAGCTTCTTTTCTAGGCGCTGCTTCCTTCTTTCCTTTGTCGTGTACTGCTTTTGCACCCTCACCGAAAGAAATGGGAATTTAAGGGCAGGTTTTTGTTTGTTAAACACCATATTAATTAGAACAAACAGAAAGTGATGCCAATAGATGTATAGGGGATGGAATTAGTAATAATTGTAATATAAACGGGAATAAAAAAAAGTGGACGGAAGTGTAACTTGCGAGCGGCAGGATCCAAACCTGTGACCTTCAAAAAACACGTCCGATGCTCTACCAACTGACTTACTGCTGTGGTCATACCCGTCCACTTTATAGAGTTTACATGTGCATTTAAACCAGTAGTGTTAATCAGCGTCGCTAGTAACTATTACGGCCAGTACACTGCTTTGTCCACTGTTTATTCAAGCGCAATATCGGCTCATTCCAATGCTGATATTAGTGGGCGAAGTATTACTTAACTATGTAGTTGGTAACCGGTTATGCTTATCTTCTCATTTGTGTTTAAGTAATAAAGGAAATCATAAAACAATACATCATGCTGCATGAAGGTTAGATCGCGTTTGGCTCACATTCGCGTTGGGCATACGCATTTTAATCTTCCTTTCTTAAATTTCGCTGCCGCCCACAGCTAATGAATTGTCAAGTAGTTCTGCATTGGTGGTAAAGCGTAGCCTTGTACGCGTGGCCATATGTATTAGCCTTTAGATGCACCGGTGTTTAGAGCCACCATCTGGAGTACAATGCAAACAGTTGCATAGCCAGAATTTTCTTTCGCAGGGACTGGGGAGAGGAAGGGTGGGGAGGAGGGAGCATTTTCACCACGTTATGCTTGAGTGGGTATATACACGTGCAAAATTAAAAATTACAGGGAGGGGGGGGGGGTATTAGAAATCGCCACTTACTTGGATACGGCGATATGCAGGAAATCCATAGTTGAAAGCAGCGCGGAAAGCGATAGCAGTACCTAGAAAGGTTAGTTTTATTGAGCGCTACGTAAAAACTTGAGGTATTATATATATATATATATATATATATATATATATATATATATATATATATATAGATATATATATATATATATATATATATATATATATATGTGTGTGTGTGTGTGTGTGTGTGTGTGTGACGTAAGAAGGCAGGGATGGTTAGGAGAAGTAGAGAAGGAAGAAGTCAGAAAGGAATAAACATGGGGTATGAGCCAGGCCACGTCTCCCAGTCATCATAGCGTCACACGAGTCGACAGGATGGAGACCTGCCTGCCCCTTCATCAGTCACTCATCATCGACGCAGTTCCCCAGAAGACGCCCTGACCGTACATTGACTACCGAATCATCGCCTAGGAGGACAACGACCAGCACCATGACAGAACCATCGGCTGACCTCGATATCCCCAAGTACACCGGATCAGCGGACGACGGACCCGTACAGGACTGGTTCAACCTGTTTGAACTCCACGCTACTGCTGCATCTTGGTCGGAAAGGGAGATGGTTACGAACTTCAGCGACTACGTCACCGGTGAGGCATTCAAATTTTACCTAATTCACATATTCGAGAACGACGAGTCATGGCAAAAAATCAAAGAGGAGATGATTACCCGTTTTAATGACTATGACCAAGACTTACTCATTGCCAACCATCTAGAGACAACTGCACACTATCGTCAATTTCCTAAGCAGTCCTCAAGCATTCGAAAGTCCAGCGCGAATCGACAAATGCCTCAAGACGAAGTGGCACATGAGTTTACTTTCAGAAGACCATGCGTGTTTTGGGAAAAACCTAACCATCCAGCACGCCTCCCTTCTGCACGAAAGCCGGCATTTCGAAAGTCCTCACTCCAGCCTATGACGCGAGACGTTGCCCACCGACCTGATGCTCTTAATTCTTCGTCTCGCATACGCGGTCCACCACGCGGTTTTCCATCACGTGGCTCTTCAAGCGCTCCTGACGCTCACCGTTTGCCTCATAAGGAAACCATGTTCACGATAGACGAGTTCACACACCAAGAAAATACCCAGTCGAGCCATGCTCCTTTCGCACGGGCTCATGCATCACCGTCCGGTGCACACACCCTCGACAGTCCAAACAAAACAGAACGCTCAGATGCATCGAACGTCGCACGCTACCAGGCGCAAGGACCACTCGCAGTGAACAGCGAAAAAGAAGCCCCTGAAGAGCTCCCTGTCATTTCTACGGCACCGCAGAATTGCCAAAATTTGCAGTTCAAACCTAGTAATGCCATGTCACCTGTGGTGCCCACATGCAGAGCTCAACAATTCATGAATCGAACAAATTCAGAAGTACATGATACATCAAACCTCGTACACAGTTGTCTTTCGGAAGCGTGCGTAATGAACCACGTCACCGAAGCCTCTGAAGAGCTTGCTAGCAATGATGATGCATTACCAACTATGCCCGACAAGCAAGACACCAATTCACCAAGCATCAGCTGTCGACAGGACACGTCAAACACCGAAGGAAATGAATGCCCCATTCCGGAAGGGGCGCCACTACAGCCATCTCTTGAGCAGCCTCAGCAAAGCAAGCAAAGCCAAGTTCATAAACCCATGCTACAACGAGAGAAACTGCAACGAGGGCATCGACGAACGTGAAATTCAACGGACGCGCACTCACCAATAAAAGAACATCGGAAAATAAGATCTCTAAACCAAAGACCGATTCAAGACGTCAGACAATTTCGCACAAAGAAAAGTCACCAGAAACACTCCCTGCACCTGCTATTACACCGACTGCACCACCACAAAAAACGCCGAGAAAGACGCAAAAGCACTGCTTGCACACCGCAAGCACTCAGGCACTTCGCCACAGTCGGTCAAAAAGCACGAAAGCAAGAAGCACCGGAATTGCACCATTCACGACGAAAAATACAACCCCGACGATGTACGAGCCGCCGATGCAACAATGCGTTCCAACCTTGCTCAGTTCCCAGAACAGTTCAAGCAGTATTGTCAGTATCCATGTGTAGCCCGCTCTGTCCGGAACGCAACAGTCAAGCTCGTCCACCAGAGTCGTCATAAAAATCACCGGACTGCTCCCTCGGCCTTGAAGATTTAGTGAGATTGTGAAACTCTGTCGGGACGTCAAACTGTGAATTTGGCCATTATTTTGTTTATTCTCTGCAATTTGTTGTAGCTTGTAACCGGTGCCATCTTTCGGGGGGAAGGGGAATCCTGTGACGTAAGAAGGCAGGGATGGTTAGGAGAAGTAGAGAAGGAAGAAGTCAGAAAGGAATAAACATGGGGTATGAGCCAGGCCACGTCTCCCAGTCATCATAGCGTCACACACACACACACACACACACACATATATATATATATATATATATATATATATATATATATATATATATATATATATATATATATAGCGAAATGTGTATTTGAAAAAGAAAGAAAAAAAGATACGGGGAGCATGAATGTGGGTGGGGCCCCTACTTTCAGGGCTCCACTGGCTTTAGCGGCCCGCTGCGCCTGGTCGAGGAGTGCTAGTTGCACCCCCAGATCCTCGCTGGCGAGCAAAGTCTCCCACTGCTCCATTGCGCAAATTTTGCCGCCTATTTGCGGCGAGTCAATTTCGGTTGGCCTGTTCTGACAGTCCCACGTTATGTGGGCAAGAGCGGACCTGCCTCGGCACCACGGACAACTATCGCTGTACACCGCAGGGTGAATCTTTCGTTGAAGCATGCCATTCACCCTGAGTTAATACAAGTTATCAGCAGCAATACACAAAATAGAAAACAAGCCTCTGAGCACGGGATACGTAATGTAGCTATGGAGGGGTTAAGGAAGCAGGTTGGTCAACAAAGATAAGCTTCAGAGGAGAAATAATTCATCACTTCTCTATCTCGTGTTGTAGATGAACTTCAGTATTTTTTTAAAGTAGCTAGGAGAGGTAGCTTGATTTGTTAACTTTTTTGTTTTTATTGTTATAATGTCGCCTCAACCAGACTCTTGCTTTTACTCTGCCTACACTCACCCTACCCATCTTAGGCAGACTTGTTTTAAATAAATAAATAAATAAATAAATAAATAAATAAATAAATGAAAGCGCGCTAAATTATCTCGGAGCATGCATCAGCGCTTCGCTTAGATTTATTCCTACGGCAAACTGTCAACGCTTCTCTTTATCGGCCTATCGGTCTGTTGGCCTTGCAAACTTCACAGTCGCATTTGTTACGGATCGCATACTAGCCCGTATCGACACAGGAACTTTCTTTGTGCCTAAAAAAAAAAAGAAAAATCCCTCAGCTACCGATTTAACACTACACCCCATCTCCACCCTTCCCCGCGCGCGAGTATATAGTGAAGTCCGCTCCGGACGTGCATTGAACCTTTCCAGGCGCAAATCCTGTCACCGCTGGGCCAGCTTATCGGACGCGGGAAGAAGGGGAAGGGAGTTTCTCGCGCAGCCTCTCACCGCGGCAACAGGATAAGCCTGCGTTTGGCGAAGGAGGTATAATAATGCATTTTACGACTTTTCGTCGCTCCTTGGCCTTGATTTTAGTGTCAGAACTGCCGGAAGCCCTGAGTTCAACTCCAGGAACCTGGTTCATTCGCTTTATCTAGAATTGAAGGATGTTTGAACATCAAAACGAGGGAGCCATGTATAACTCGAGTATATACATCGCGTGCGCAGTTTTGCCGGTATCCGGTGCCAAACTTGGCCGCTACGTTGAAGACACTTAGGCGCGCACATTCTTGTGCCATGCGTTAACGAAATCACCAGCCAACGCCCTCCCCTTTAAAAGCAAGTGAAAGAAAAAAAAAGCAACACTCCTTCTTTTTCAAGGAAGACACAACAAAGTGATGAAAATAGAAAGCTTGCGCGCGGTGTTCGAAGGAAAATCGCGATCTCGCAATTGTTGTTGCCAGGTGTGTTTCGTGTATGTGTGTTCGCGCGGGCAGTAACGGTGACCAGAAGCACGGAAGCCGCCAGGTTTTCTAATTGCGAAATGGGCAATCGTCGCTTTCGCCCGTAGGCGACTGATCAGGGCTTGCCGAAGGACGCCGGTGCCTCCGAACCGTTGGGCCGAACGGAAAAATACGCAGCGTTAAGAGCGTCCACTGGAGTAGTTGGGAGAGCGCATTGCGACCGTCGTAAAAATATACCTCGATAAACAGTCGTTGACTGTTTTGATTAGTCAAGCTCGCGCTTTCTTTGTGTCTTCACTCTTCTGCTCTTGGAAACAAGTTTGGTTTACCTGTTTCTTCATCTGTATTTATCGTGATGAACATGTACAGTCGGCAAAATCTTAAGCTATTGTACATGAGTGACAGTTTTTGTTCTGTGCATCTTTGCCTTACGACCGAATTAGGTTTATTAGAATTAAAGACAAGTGTATGACCACAAAACACATGTCCACGAAGCATTTTTTTTACTTTGTTTCATAATATGGCGCTGACAGACTGAGAAGCGGCTGCTGGGCACAATAGTTGAAGTCTTGGCCGACTGTACAATACACACGAAAAGGGTGAGTTTGAATGGCAGCAGTGAACAGAAATAACGCCAATTTATAAAATATGTCACATCGCATCACTTTATCCTTAGAGACACCTTGAGGGGGTATTACAGAAGAGGTGGCTTAACATATGTATTGTTTTTATTGCCGAAAGTTTTCATCTTCAACATTAAGAACACAATTGGCGAAAAAACAACGTTGATTGTGATGCAGTGGTGACCCCGTCATGAAAAGGTTCATTCCACTCTTTTGTAGTCCGTATAAGAAAAGACACAGAAAAAGTGGCCGGCAACTTGGAGTGGATGACCAGTGCGATGAGATGTGCGGGTCAGTGGAATGATGTAGAGATAATGAAGCCGGCTGTGAAGAAGAAAAAAGAAGACTTATGAAAAAAGAAGACTTAGGAAAAAAGAACAGACTGCAAATGCGACGGCGGACGCTGAGGCTTAAAACAGCAGATTTTTTTAGATGCATGATACATCATTTTTATACAAATATACGTAAATTATGTAAAGTGGACGCGGCACCCATGTTTTACAAGACGTGGACTGCATGGAGAAGGGACATTCTAGCTCTGCCAATGCATGGAGCTTGCAATCATCGTTAAAAAGTATAAGTCTCAATAACTACTGCAGGCTTGAGCATTGCAATGGAGATTACGATATTTTCAGCGAGCACCAGATAAATGAAATTTCCGTATCGTACCATTACGGCGAGCTTTATTATCGTATACCGAGTCGTATAGCTCTAGAAATGATTATTATTATTATTATAATTACAAAGCCGGAACACAGATTAATCGGAATTCTCCCGTCCCACAGAATATTTTGTAGTGTCTGCATGTAAATATAAAGGAAACATGCTGCATGAGCACATGTAGACGTGTGTCTGCATATCTTTTAGAAAGAAAGGATTTTCCCTCGAATGCTAAAAAAGGAACTGAAATGATATAGCACAAAAAGTTGTGTTATTAGTTATGGCACCGAAGGTACTGTAAGTTATACCAATAACGTTTGGAATAAACGAGTTCTCGGAGTAGCAGCTCAATCGGAATAAATGTTGAAACAAGCAAACAGTTCAAGGAAAGAATTTTTTGCACGAAATGTATAAGTTGTCGCAATTTCGAACCCGGTAGGACTTCGTGGGCGGCGACGGAGCTCTTTTGTCGACGCCGTTTTTTTTTTTTTGCATTAAAGTCAACGGCTAAGATTGATTCGCGTGTGTCACGGACGAAATCGGCGTCACACCAACCGCCAACGTGTGCGGTGCGTTTCCGCATAGCGCAGCGCGTCGCATTGATAAGGGACGCGAGGCGGATAATTTGCGTGAAGCTGGGGGGGGGGGGGGGGCACCATGCAGAACAGAATCTTAGAGAGCGATTGCTTGCTAGTTCTTACATATAATAGGCTCATTAAGCGCGCTCTGTCTCGACGTATTGCATCAGGACACAGGACCGTATATACTGACGCACACGCAGTCGATGAATATCTCCCCGTTTAGCAAGAGGCGCGAGACCAAGCTGGAACCTTCATCTGCACGTGCGATCGCATGGTGGACTCGCAGAGGAAGTTGTCAAATGAGGCACGTCAATAGTGCGAGGAAATGTGGAAACTGTAAATATATTCAAGAATAAATTTCACTGCGTGCATTCTTTCGTTTCTTCTGGCAGGCAGTAAAGTTAACTTCTCTCATCGTCTCAAGCAACTTTAACCGAACTCATGTTGCTTGCTTTTTTTGTGTTTACATAACATGTTGGCCGATTTAGAGCATAATGTACTCTACTATTGAAGAACATCAAGTTGTCTTGCCCCGCCGCGGTGGTATAGTAACTAAGGTACTCCGCTGCTGACCCGCAAATCGCGGGTTTGAATCCCGGCTGCGGCGGCTGCATTTCTGATGGAGGCGGAAATGTTGTAGGCCCGTGGGCTGAGATTTGGGTGCACGTTAAAGAACCCCAGGTGGTCGAAATTTCCGGGGCCCTCCACTACGGCGTCTCTCATAACCATATGGTGGTTTTCGGACGTTAAACCCCACATATCAGTCATTAAGTTGTCTCAGCACACGATTATAATCGTGTGCTGAGACAACTTAATGACTGATATGTGGGTTTGTGAGGACATCGTCTATAGACGATGTCCTCATGAAAAGTGTTTAACCATAGAGAAACATACTTACGTTTTGAACGGACACTACAATAGGGGCCCTTCGGCCGAGCTACTTCGCTGCTTTCAGCGCCACCAGTGGCTGGCAAGGCCCGATAATGTCTTCAACGTAAATAAACTAACAAAATTGCTCATTTTGATGGTGGGATTTGAACCCGTACCCTCATGCTCCAAAAGCGAGTTTCGTTACCCCTAGAATACACACCCATAGTTCCGCAAAGTGAATAAATGTACAGCGCATCTAAACCACATGAATTCACACCGTTTGTGCAAGACAAATAAAGAAAAACAACACTTTCTAGTCAGACTTTACGTATCTTTGTAGCAAAGCATTAAAAATCTTCCGCGGGCCACGATGTAGAGTAGATATGAAAAATTGCACAAATCAATGATATTTTTTCTTTGCAGAAATTTCATGCCGATCTTGCGTTTTTCTATGTCTTTCTGAGGTGGCTATTACAGGTCTCGAAAAAGGAGCAAAAGCAAGCACGGTTACGCCATCTAGCGGTTGGTCAGACCCTTCCTTGCTGGGCCGAGAAAAGGCTGGATTGGGCACTGTATATATAGCATCTTTTTCCATGGTTTAACGATTCAGAGTACATGGCACTCTACTATGGGAGAGCATAAAGCCGTCCCGACATGTACGATTAAAGGCGGGGGGGGGGGGGGGGGGGATTAGAAAAAGGGGGTAACGATTTAGAGTACAGGGTACTCTACTATGGTAGAGCTTAAAGCCGTCCCGTCATAGTGGCCTTGGGTCAAATAGATAAATGGTTACATAATTTGAAAACTACTCACGACAACATACGTACGACACATGAAGTGGTAAAGTGTTGCGTGTTGAGTAGTGGTTTTCGGTAACGTATTTAAATGCGGCATGATAAGGAGCCCCGGTTTTAGTTGCGTTTGTTTATGGCGAGTGTCAAATACTAATAGCGCTTCAATTGCCAACTTGACACGATACATTTGCTTTTAAAATGGCAATGCCACCTCTTATTTAATTTATCTGTAAATGTATTCTCACTTCATCTTTGCCCGTATGTTAATGCGTTACTGTCGCTGTCGCCCGTATATAGCAAATGCGTACCGTTGAGCGGTCAACGGTGTGGATGAAGGTCTGGTTCGCGACACAGACCGACTAAGGAAAGAGCTAGCTTGGAGGGAACATTGCGCTAAGCGAGAGCACGAAAGACAAAAGTTGAGGAAAGGACAAGGAAAGACAGAAAAGAAGTTGACCAGGCACTCACACACAAAGCTTAGCTCGTCCCCACTTTTCCGATAGCCCATGTGCCCTTCAATATTTTGTCTACCTACCTCCGTCCACTTGATTACCTATTCGTGCGCCTTAAGCACGCTAGTATAAACCAGATCACCCATTTGCCTGTTCGAGTCGTTAAAGATATGCACTGTAATCTTTGATTTCAGTGAGAGCCGGATCTTTCAAGGTCGGATTACGAAACACGATGGTGAAAGATCTCAGACCATTACGAAATCATTATCATCCTTGCCCGGAACCTTTTAAATCTAACAGCTTCGAGGTGCGAAGAACAACTGTGACTGAACCAAAACTCAATTGACCACGAAGGCCGTCAGAGCGTGCATGGTTTTCCTTTTTTTTTTCGGGGGGGGGGGGGGGGCACCGTACCTTTGAGGACGTATTTCCATATTTTGGCTCGTTACACATTCTTCAGTACAGAGGAAAAGGCTTTAACTTTCGAAGTCGAAACAGCAGTGATTGTTATACGCGGGATCTCGCACGCAAAAGGAGTCACCTTTGCACGCGGGACTTCTGAGGCGACGATGGCGTCTTGGCTCGTTACCGTTATTCATTTCTAATCTGATCGTGGAGCCTGCACTTGAAAACTAACGAACAAGCGCACCCGCGAGAGCGGGTTGTTTGTTTTCTGGCCCTTCCGAATGCACATCCGTTCAGTTCCATTAGAAGGCTTCAGAAGACGCCTGGGCGAAATCGGGTCCGATCTCGGGCAAGATACCAAAGCCGTGGCGCCGGCTGGTGTTGAACTCTCCCCGTGTAGTGCGGCGCGGCCTTGGCAGTGATTGTGGCGGGGGCAGCGAAAAGCGCCAGAACGGATGACTGTTGGTTCCTCCCGACCTGCGGTGTCCTTCAAGAGCGTGGCTGAGTCACGCTGGGCGGCAAAGACGAATTGGGGAGTTTCTCGAAGTCGGGTCGCCCTCTACGAAACCCACCATGGCACATGCGTCTTGCGGACGTATCACACCCGTAACCAGAGACGACAAGTTTTCGCCACCATCGTGTCTTCGTTGTGCCCCCCTCCCCTTCCACCCACCTGCGACCCACCAGCGACTACGAAGAAGCGTTGTATACATGCACTGAATGCGGAAGTGTCGCCAGGACGGCGCGTTCATCTGGGCTCTCTGGGCGTGCCAGTCGTCGCTGGCTTGTCAGAAACGTGATAGCCGACTCCTCTCGCTGGTGTCCCTTCCTGTATCTCTGCATTTTTCGCTTTATTCAAGAGCAGCGTTTGCATATTGTCGCGAGGTACGGGTGACTGGTTAGGCAACCAGGAAGAGACGCGTACTTGTCGCGACGTGTTGATATAGCTGGCACGCACGATGTATCTGGTTTTGCGGTGGCAGCCTGTGTTGAGTTTACAAAGTTTACAGCACCGCGGTGTACAGTAACCTTAGTTAGCCGTGACCAGACCATCACAACGTGACCACGATAAAGGTCAAGCAGAGTAATCACCCTCTTGCAGAGCTTCTGCGCACGTTACGGAAGTCCAGGTGATGAAAAGTATAGTCGGGCCGTTTTTATGCAATACTGCTTTTGTTTTCATCAGGAATTGCACGGCTCGACCGCTGACCCGCAGGTCGCGGGATCGAAGCCCGGCTACGGCGGCTGCATTATACCATGGACACGAAAATGCTGTAGGCCCGTGTGCTCAGATTTGGGTGCACGTTAAAGAACCCCGGGTGGTGGAAATTTCAGGAGCCTTCCACTACGGCGTCACTCATAATCATATGGTGGTTTTGAGACGTTAAACCGCACATATCATCATCCGTGATTTAACGCGAGGAGTAGGAAGTGGGTCAAAGCGATGAAGAGATAGAAATGTTAAGCAGGTTGCGGCTGAGTTCCAACCGCAGCGCGGTACGGGGAGAACACGTAGGAGTTAAAGTAAGAACAAGTAATGCACAGGCGCACATGCAACAGCGTTAGTGGGGTAATCACGGAACTACTTGTCCTTCAGAAAAATGCAGCACGGCTTTTAGGGACCCTGTATCTTGTATGAAAGGACGGAACAGCTTCCTGCGGTTCACTATGTCAGCCTTGCCAATGCTTGCCAGATGCCCATAATGCACAGGAGTGGGATTGGAACCTACGTTCACATATGGGAGCCAGTACGTTAGAACGAACGAGCAGAAATAATGACACGGGTTGCGCTGGTAAGCGCAATATCAGATCCCGAAACGTAGATACCTGCACAGTGAGGGGCCGGCGCAGACTTTGGTCTCAGTGAATGCTCTTTCGCTCAACTACTGCATATTCTATGGCTGTTATTAGCTCTTATGTCTCTTCCTCTTAAGGGTGGCCGATTACATTCAAGATTTGAGCATGCTTACCGAATGTGATCCGCCCCTAACGAGCTCACTAAACATTTCTACCAGTCTAGAAGGATTTTCCCACCACCTCACACAATCTAACTCGGCCCCAAGCACTTACACTAAGACGTTTGCGAACGCTGATGTACCCTACTTTGAAAATGTTACACATCATGTACCCCGACCTATGCCCAAGTCATCTTTGCCCACATTGTGGGGAAATAGCTTCATTAGAATATATGCTTCGGCAGTAAACCAAATTCGCTCATCTATCGAACATCACCTCTGCCAGATGGGAGGCACCAATCCGCAGCTTGCCCTTGGCAGATCCGCTCTGGGCTGTCCACCAAGCCCGCGAGGCGGCTGAGGAGTTCTGCATCTCAGTCCCCACGTGGGAGCAGCACGCAACACAGTGATCTGTTTTGGAGGACCAAATAAAAGTTTATCCAATCCAATCCTTATTCTTCTAGTTATTTCACTCTCGTGGTTTGGCTCCACGGTTATTACCAGTCTTAAGTAGACATATTCTTCTATAACCTCGCGTCTCTCATAATTAGTTGGACGTTAGACCCCACATATCAATCCTTTACAACTTTCACTGTCTGTCCACATATCGCAAAGTGCTGTTTCTGCCGAGACTGTTGCACATTACTTTAGTTTTGTGCATATTATTTCCCAGACCTACTTTTCGGCTTTCCATGTTCACATCTGTAATCTTGAGCTTTAACTCGTCCCCTGAAATACTCATGAAGGCGATGTCTTCTGCGAATGGCAGGTTACTGAGGTACTCTCCATTAACTTTTAGTACTAACTTCTTAATCTAGGGTCCTGAAAACCTCCTGTAAACACGCAGTGAATAGCATTGGAGAAATTGTGTCTCCCAGCCTTACAACCTTTTTTATTGGGATTCTGTCACTTTCTTTATGGAGAACTATGGGGTCTGCTGATACACTGTATATTTCTTCCAGTATGTTTTTGTGGGTTTCTTCGATGCCCCGATATTATAGTGCCTGCATTATTGCTGATGTCTCGACTGAGTCAAACGCTTTCTCGTAATCTATGAAGGCTATTTGTAAAGGGTTAGTTGTATTCCGTGTATTTCTCTTACCAAATGATAGTATGAATATGGTGTATATTGTGGAGTAGCCTGTACGAAATCCTGCTAGGTCCTTTGGTTGATTGAACTCTAATGTTGCCTTAATTTCATCAGTTATTCTTTTTGTTAATAGTTCGTAGAGAATAAATAGCAAGCTGATCGGCCTTTAATTTTTCAAGTCCGTGACGTCTTCTTTCTTATAGATTCAAATGATATTGGCGTTCGTCCCCCATTCTGGTACACTTTGGGTCAAGACACATTTAGTATGTAAAGAGGCCAGTTTTCATAACACAATTTTTCCTCCATGTTTCAGCAGCTCCGTTGTTACCTTATACTCACCACGGGCTTTGCTTCTTTGCATTCCTTCTAGGGCTATCCCTACTTCCCCTGTCGTTACTGGTAGGATGTCCGAATTCCTGCTATAATATTGCTTGTTATGATACCATCCTGTTTGTTTCGGCTTCTGTACAGCTCTCTCTAGAACTCATCCGCCACCTCATCAATCCTATTGTCTTGCTTGTCCCTAAATGATTACATTCAACTTTTGTCTATGCACAAGTTTGCCTTCGCAAACTTTACTCCTCTGCTGCTTTTTACAGCCTACTCAATTCTCTCCATGTTATACCTTCTGATGTCAACTATCTTTTGCCTATTAATTAACATCGAAAGCTCCACTAGCTCTATATTGTCGGCTGCATTTGAGGCTTTCAAGATTTGTCGTCTCCTAATGAGATGTTTTGTCTCCTGGAAAATTTGCCAGTGTCATGTGTAGTGACTCTACCCGCGGCTTATACTGCATACTCTTTGATGATAATAGTAAGATCATCGTTCATTGTGCCAATGCTAACGTCGGTTACCTCATTTAGAGCCTTGAATCTATTCTGAAGTGCAACTCTGAATTCGTGTACTTTACCTCTCACAATTAGCTTATTAATCGGCTTCTTGCGTATCAGTTTATACGTTTGCTTTTTTTAAAAATCTAGGTGAACACGAGCTGTTACTATTCAATGGTCACTGCCTCGGATCTTGCCAACTACTTCTACATCCTGTACAATGCCTGAATGTGCACAGAGAATGAAGTCTATTTTATTTTTAGTTTTGCCATTAGGACTTCGCCACGTCCTCTTGCGGGTAGCCCGTTTTCTGAAGAATGTATCCAAGATCCATAAATTATCATGTTCTGGGCACTCTACTAATAAATCCCCTCTCTCAATTTAGATCCGATGTCATATTTCCCCACTGCATGGTCTCTGGCCTGTTTCTTGCCTACTTTGGCATTAAAGTCTCCTATAAGAACAGTATACTGTCTATTTACTTTGTTCATGGCTGGCGCTTCATAAAAGCGTTCAACCAGATGATTATCATGGTTCGATGTATGCATGTAGGCCTGTACCACTATCATCTTGTACCTTTTGTTAACTTAATTATTATACTTGCCATCCTCTCGCTGGTGCGATAGTATTCCTCTATGTTGCCAGCGATATTCTTGTGTATAAGAAACACTACCCCTAGTCCTTTCTGTCAATTATTCCACAGTAGCATAGTACGTGTCTGTTCTTCAGCACTCATAAGCCTTGATTGTCCTCCTAACTTTGCTCAGTCCTATTAGGTTCTATTCAGCACCCTATAATTCATCGAATAGCACAGCTAGACTAGCCCCACTAGATAACACTATAGCATTGACCATATAGCCAAGTTCAGATTCCAATCACGGCCTGTCCGAACGCAGATATTATTAGCACCCTCCGCTCCGTCGCAGGTCTGACTGCCGCCTTGGGCAGTTGTCTCGATGCCACTGGAGAAAGAGAGCCAGGGGTTATTGACACTCTGATAAGGGAGGTAGTGACCAAGTACTGCACCAGGATGGCCAATTCTGCTCTGGTGAAGAAGTGCATTACCGGCAGGTGATCGCCAGTGAGGCCGCACCCCAGACATGTTTTTTTTTCTTTTTAACGATTTCTTTATCAGTCGTTTGAAGAAAATGTAAACAATTTCAAGTGATTGGGCACCTGCATTCAAACCGAATTTTGTCTTTACATGCTAGGCTGCTGCGCTACATCTGTGTAGAGGGTTCCCCAGCATTTCACTTCCATCTAAATGCGACCACCGCCGACAGGATCGAGGCCTGACCATCGGGTCAACAGCCGAGCGTGCATTAGAGTAGGCCAGATAGTTGTCGAAACTTCTTCACGGAGTCACGGCAGTGCAGTGGCGAGTCGACTCACTCCAGCATATTTCAACAATCTTATATGTATTTATCGAGACGTCTAATTATGCGAAGCTGCCATGAGAGGTTGACAGTGCATTAGTCAGCCAGTAGGGCCGGAAAACAGAATAAAAAAATGACCGCTTCGAAGCTACTTGATCAGTTCTCATTGTGAAAAAAGAAATTAGCAGAAAAGCAGTGAGCGGCGATGTCTGTGGTGGCCGTCAGATGTGTGAGGGGAGAGCGCTTAGATCGGACCCTTTATCTTAGCGCGTCGTTGCAAATGTGAGAGGCCTTGTTCCGTAATCAATCTTCTCTTTATTTATTATCTCTTTTGCCCCTTTGAGGCGTATCTTCATTCGCTAAGTCACCTCTGCACAAGAGATATCGCCACTATGAATTCTCCACATGAGGCACAATCAGAAAGAGGAATCAAAAGTAAACAGAGGAGGTGGGTCATAAAGTATGGTCCATAATTAGGTGGATCTTACGGCGTCAGTTTCGGGAGTTACCGCAGGGAATGCAGTGGATTCGATCTGATACAACACTGCTCACCAGATCGTGGGAGCTTGGAAACCCTGAAGAGTTGTAGAACGTGAGGCAGTACTGAGCGTAAGACAAATGCACAACGCCTATGGACCAGTGAAAGCAAACATTCGAGCATTACCTCGAGTCTGTATTTCCAAAAGAGTCTTATATTTATTATAGTAATAACAATGATCATAAAAGCCCACTTCAGCCAATACCAATGACGGACATGCCCAATAAAACAGTATCTATGCCATATCCAGCAAAATCGTGTGTCATGGTACGATTATTATGAAAATATATGACAAAGTTGTGAAAAATGTGTTGGATTCATGTTTTCTACGTTACGATTGCACGGAACACCTTATAGAACTATTATGAGGACATAAGTGAATGGCAGTGGAGATATCATCAAATTGGGGCTGGCCAGTAGACATGATGGACTTCGTGGCTTTGTTACTTTAGAACCAGTACAGAACCTTGATACGAACGTCAAATTGTTTTGAGCATGCGTATTAGTCGCATTGCATTTTCAAGGACGTTCTGTAGCAGCAATCTGATGATATAGTATGGAGAAAATTTCCCTTATTGGCTGTGCGTTTGCCTTGAGGTTGTCAGTTTCCCAAAGTATCCCTTTTACGCTGAACTTTTCGCATCGACCTACTAAGTAGCTTGGCGTTCGCAGGCGTTTTGTCTTCGTTCAAAAACACACATAGCTACCGTTCACTTCTTTCTATTTATTCGTCTTATTAACTAGCACTGGCAGTTTATCAAAGAGCACTTCGTGTTTCGAATGGCTTAGCTTACTGCTAATGGCGATGTTTATTTTTATTTTTTAATCTAAAATGCACTCTTCGCATCCAGGAATTTGTGGCATGGAGAATGCTTATCGCTATTGTTACAGATGGAATACGATGACATTCGCTCTGGAAAAAGACCACAAAACCGCCGACCACGCACAATACACAAATTAGCGCTAATGAAATAAAAGTGCCCACTGCTTACCCTTAACGCTGTACAGACTGTCACTCCCGAAGTTCATGTTCGTCAACAATTTGAAGGCGTAGCATTAGACTGGTCACATAAACGTCGCTGAGAAGTGACTCGCGCACTCAAGCGTGAACGCGTCTTCTCATGTCCTGGTTCGCACCGGTTCGCAAAGTTGACTGATGCGATGCGACCTGAAATAAAGCCCACTCACACTTTTTCCTGCCCATAGCCATGCTCAGTGCCATTTGATTTCACCGGTTTTTCTGTTTGATCAGTATGATCCTCGCAAACTGCATCATGGTTTATATGTCTGTAGAGTTGCTTCAGAGCTTATCGTAGAATTCTAAAACTTGAAGTGCTAACAACTTGCACGCTTCTGTGCTGTTAGTTCTGGTGCTACAAGGGGAGTTTTCGCAACTTTAATTGATTAATTGTTGCTGTAGGTGGTGGACGCCACTGCCAACTGAAATTATTGTGCTGAGGACAAAGAAAGAAAGAAAGAACAAAAAAAAAGAAAAAGAAATGAATTAAAAAAGGAAGGAAGAAAGACAGAAAAAAGAAAGAACGACAGAGTCTTCATGTGTAACTGGAAAGGATCTCCAAAACAGTTTAGGTTAACTGTACTCTTGTATGGTCTCGTGTAAAATATGCCAAAGTACGTGCGTTGAAGTCAGTAGTGTGAGTCTAACTGTGTATGAAGTACAGAAGAGCACCAAGTCGGGCTAGTTGGTTTTCTTTCATAGTAGCTTTTAAGAGCGCTACCAAACACGGACACAAGAAGAAGGTAGGGGACTTTCCGTGTCTGATAGCGCAGTTAAGAGCCTTTACGATATATGAGCTGCAGCTGAGCTAACGCCAAATTAAACTCACGCCGATGCTTGACATGCGTCGAATTCTGTGTGTACTGATCAGCTGTCGTTAAAATAAATGAGAGTATAACAGCGCCATCATGAGTATTCAAAGCGTGGTTCATGCTTCCCGAACTTCACTGCCTGTTTCAAAATTCGATGGCGTCAAGAAGACATATTATGCAAACTTTTACAGCCACCTTTCCTTCCTACATGTGCTGCTGCTCGTGCAAGGCGTAAATCCCCGCTGGATTAACGTCAGTGTTTACGTTCTCATAGACAAGACGCACACACAGGCACATAATGTCTTAATCGGCAGCTTCGAACTGGACGGCGGCGGATACGTCGCCCCTTGCTCTCTTCCTTCGAACATCCCGCAGCCCAGCCCACCGGTTTAACACGTGCGCACGCACGAAAGCGCACACGCGCTATAGCATTTCGAATTGGCAGCGTTTTTTCCCGCCTGCTTACATAGTCGCGTATACGATCCAAATTGCGGCGGAGAAATCGTGGAAGGAAACTGACACAACGAAAAAAAAAGAGCGGGTATTTCCTTTTCTTCATTTTCCCGGCATTTTTTTCTCTTCCTCTTTGTACCTTTTTCTCGCTCTGACATCCTGGTCTGACCGACAATTGTTGCGAAATCGCTCTCTCCGGCTCCGCGCGCAAGCCAGCTCACGGAAGCGCTAGTTGGGTTTCGCATCCGCGCGCGTGTAGTGCAGCGTAAACGTGGTAGGTGCGTCGATTACTCTATACGGAACGAACGCGACTTCTTTTTTTTTAACGCAGTTTCCTCCACCTTTACGAGAAACAATGCAATCTCCGGCCGCACGCTTGCATGGTCGCAGAGTGTCGCCTTTGTTGAACTGCGCTCGTCCTGGACTCGTTCTCGTAAACGAATTTCACAACGTGCATCGAAGGATGGGGCATACGCGCGTACGAACGAGGCACACGACTCGAGTGTCTCGAAACGATGACACCTGTGGCATGCGAAACGTTCGCAAAGCAACGTCGTCGGCTCTCAGGTCGAGGTGTTGGGAGGTCGTCAGGGTCGAGAATATAGAGGCCCCGCTGGTGCTGGTTGAGCTGTGTATTGGTAAAACACGTTCCCGGGCTAATGCCGAGCGAATGTCGCGTAGTCGTCGCGCTCTAACGCTTTCTGTACGAAGGTAAACAGAGAAAGAAAAAGAGGCGGTAGGAGACGAGGTTCGAGCGACTAACCACTCTTTTCTGCTTGACTAGATCCAAGGCCTTTGGCGAAGCACACGGTATAGGCCCCGTATTACAGGAGGTAATATGCGTGCTGGGATAAAAGAACGCTGTTCTCCGAACGTTCCGTGGGGTAACGGAAGTCAATAAATAATTACGCCGAAGGACATAAATGACGGAAGTGCATATAGCCGCGGAACTCTGAGACGAATCTAGCACCACAAGAACTTCTGAGACTTATTACGAGTAACAAGGCAACGTAGTAAAATATTTGATAGTGTCTAATCTTTTGAAGTTTCTACAGGAAAAAAACACAGCATATCGACGGAGTGAATGATAATCAGTGGGGCGAAGCGTCCGTCAGCTCGTCCGTGGTTCCGTCTGTCTGTTCGTTCTTGCTTCTGTCCGTCGGCGTGACCATCCATGCGTCCATGCATGCGTCCATCCGTCTGTCCGTGCGTCAGTTCATCTGTCTGTTCGTCCGGTCGTGCGTCCATGCGTCCGCACGTCCGCGCGTCCGTCCGTCCGTCCATCCGTCTGCTAGTCTGTCTGTTCGTCCGCCCGTGACCAGTTCATCAATAACACTTAGCCTAATCATCGCGCGATCATTTTTAGCCGTGACGACCATCTCTGCGCCAGTTGTCAAGCTTTATGACGCACGTCGTTGCAAAGTCATCCATTGTGCTGCGTCAATAGATAGTCACCATAATCGCGAGCTGTGACGCAACACTTTGACCTCCGAACCCATGTTGATGTCCGCCTCGGTGGATCAGTGGCTCGGCTGCTGACCCGAAGGTTCGTGGGTTTGATCCCGAGTGCTGCGGTCGCATTTCGACGGAAGCAAAATGGTAGAAGACCATGTACTCTGTGATGTCAGTGCCCATTCAAGAACACCAGATGATCGGAATTTCCTGCGCCCTCCACTACGGCGTCTCTCGTAGTTATATCGTGGTTTTCGGACGTAAAGTCACACAGATTGTTATTATTATTATTATTATTATTATTATTATTATTATTATTATTATTATTATTATTATTGCCCATCTCGATTCCTACAAAAATTAGACGCTGTCAGTACTGGTCGCTTCGTAAGTTCTCGCCAGCCTTCAATGAGCTATCCCACGGTGTTTCGTGTAAGCAAAGAAGAGAACAGGTGTTGGCTTCCTGTTCACAACGGCTTCCTGTCTGCCTTTTTGGCTCTCGTTGATGTCACCGGTAGCAACACGGTCGCCGGGACATACGGTAGCAGCCTGTCATATCTCTCAGCTGGGAACTACCGGTGCCGCTGTCTTCAACCGGCGGCGATTTTTCCGGCTTCGATATAGGGCCGGCAGCGTCGTTTCTCATGCGAAGCCGCGTCCTCCTGTTTACACACACGCGCACGAGTCCAACACGTGCTGCTAGGGCGTGAGCGTCCGATCCGAAGAACAGGGTGGGTTCTCTTGCTCGAAGAGAAACCTCGCACAAGCAGGCTGCCGTGTAGCGGTATTCTCATGCCGTATGCAGACTGCATTGCAAAGTGCAACCAGGCAACCCGTTCCAACGTTTATGCTCTTTTACTAGCGCAGAGTTGGTGTTTGCTGCCGGCGAACTTGAATGCCTCGAATGACGGGGCTTTCGCAATAGCGAGGCAGGGTATTTATAGTGTGTCTCGCTGCCATCGCATCCGTAGCGCTGTGCGTAAATGTCGTTATCGTGAAGTTAAGCGTTCATAATTACTTTGTGAGGTTTTAGTCTCAGGTTCATGTACTTTAGACGCGAGATTGTTTTTGTCGTAATATGTGCCATCGAACAAGTCACCAACGATAATATTGTGTATTAGCATAAAAAGCAATGTGGAGCGTCCAAAATAAGTCATCCTTGCGCTAACCTATCCTCAATGTCAAGTTACATGCAACGCGATATCGGCTAAATTGCTCAAATAACTTATATTTGTCAAAATGCTGCTCTTTGATAACGTGTCTGCAATCAAAGTTAGAAAACTACTCTCGTAATGTGTTTGTCTAAATTGTGATTGCTGTCCGTTCAATTTTACATTGTGGAATAGAGGGCGCTTTGGAAGCATGGCTAAAGCTATTGAATATATAAGCTATTGAATATATAAGAACAAGGGTGACAGAAACATTTCAACAAAGAAGTACTTTATGCACCACAATAGACAAGGACGAATCAAGTGGTGCAATGGCTCCATTCTCACAACGAGAGTGGGAAAGGGCTGAGAAAAGCGTTCCTAGTAGTACATTGGCATCAACAGGCCCAAATGGCATTCCAATTAGACTGATAAAGACATTAGGTCCGAAGTCTAAGCAGGATTTGAGAGAGGCAGTGAGCAAATAAGCAAATGGTGAAGTTCCCGATGGATGGAAACTTAGCAGGATGAGCATGATCTATAAAGGAAAGGGGGACAAAGCTGACACAAACAACTACCGTCCTATAACAGTGAAATCAGTGGTCTACAGGCTGGCGATGCAGATTATAAGAGAAAGACTGCAGGCACGGATAGAGGATGAGGGGGTGCGGGCGGAACTGCAGAATGGGTTTCGGAAACACAGGAGGTTAGAAGACAATCTGTTCTCACTGACGCAGTGCATCGAAATAGCAGAAAAGGAACACAGGCCCCTGTGGCTAGCATTTTTGGATATCAAGGGAGTGTACGATAGCGTGGTTCAAGAGGAATTTCGGGAAATACTGGACACACTAGGCGTGGACCATGTAGTCACTAATTTTTTAAAGGATATCTATGGAGGTAACAAGGTAGTTATAAAGTGGGAAAAACAGGTATCCAAGCCAGCAGAGGTAAAACGGGGGCTTAGGCAGGGGTGTCCCCTGTCACCCTTATTATTCATGAAATACCTACAAGGATTAGAGGCCAAATTAGAGGGAAGTGGACTGGGCTTCAGCCTCTCTTTAGTTAAACAAGGAAAACTCATTGATCAGGCACTACCAGCAATAATGTACGCAGATGATATATTGCCAATGGCCAACAACAAGGAAGATTTGCAAAGATTGATGGACATCTGCGGTAATGAAGGAGATAGGTTAGATTTTAGATTCAGTAAGGAAAAATCAGCAGTCATGATTTTCAATGACAACGAAGGTAGTGAGCTTAGAATACAGGAGGTCACGCTAGAGATAACAGATAAATACAAATATCTGGGCATATGGATAAGCAATGGGACCGAGTACCTGAGGGAACACGAAATATACGTGACGACTAAAGGTAACAGGAATGCAGTAGTGATGAAAAATAGGGCACTGTCGAATGACAATAGGTATAATGTTGTGAGAGGAATACGGAAAGGGATCATGGTTCCTGGGCTGACGTTCGGCAATGTGGTTTTGTGCATGAGATCAGAATTTCAAGCAAGATTAGAAATTAAGCAACGTGGAATAGGTAGGCTTGCTTTAGGAGCTCACGGGAATACACCAAATCAGGGAGTACAAGGTGATATGGGATGGACATCATTTGAGGGCAGGGAAGCCAGCAGCAAGATAAAATTTGAGAAGCGATTGAAGAGCGTTGGGCTAGGAAGGTTTTCAGGTACTTGTACATGAAGAATGTCGATACAAAATGGAGGAAGTGAACCAGGAAATTGACTGGTAAATACTTAGAAAACAGCAAGTGGCCAAACCAAAAAGAACTATCGGTTAAGAAGAAAGTAAAGGAAACAGAGACTGACATGTGGAGAATGGGCATGATTAAGAAGTCCGCACTAGAGATCTATCGAACTTTTAAGCAGGAAATCGCCAAGGAAAGAATCTATGATAATACTCGGGCTAGTTCTCTACTGTTTGAGGCCAGGACGGGAGTACTGCGAACCAAGACATATCGGGCCAAATACGAAGGGGTAGACACAGTATGCAGTGCGTGTGGAGAGGAAGAAGAAACTGTCGAACACTTGATAATGTTCTCTAAAGGGCTTCACCCTATAGTTCAGGATGATGGCGCAGAGTTTTTCAAAGCACTGGGGTTTGGGGACCGGGAGGGCAAAATAGACTTTAAGCGGGTATACTTAACTAGAAGGAGGTTATCTGATTGGTGGTTAAAGTCAAGGCACGAGTGAAAATTAAACCCTTCACTGCAAAGTACGAATCCTCAAACTCACTTTTTAAAGAAAAAGAAAATAAATGTAGTCTTTCGTTCATTAGGTATTACGGCTTGGTGGCGCTAGCCACTTCCTGATCTAAAGGGTACAGCCATATCCATCCATCCATCAAACCAAAGTGAAAAGCATGGCTATTGCAGTTTAGCATGATTACGGAGAAATAAGAGTAATTATCTCCAGTAGAGAAATTTTCTGGGACGCCTGTTTTCTTGTAGTTATGCGGCTTTTGCGATGTTTTGCTGCCGAATTCGTCGGCCCGTAACCAAACATTAAAGAGCGCGTAGCAGCTAACAGCGTAAACAAAACAAAGAACATCTGGATATGTGTACGCCATCAACACAGAAAAGTGAAAGAAACGTAATAAAAACCCCTTGGACCTGGTTCTTGCATACGACCAGTTTCGAGCAAAATTCAAGAGAAGGAGGATGCCGGACAGGACACGCAAGAATCCGCGTCGGCGTAACCTCTTTAATAACGCTGTCAGCACATCTCAAAGCCAGGCGACAATTATTTCTTCGTTTCTGCGTGGCAGCGAGAAAGATCTCGATACGAATTGCTGCGCGACAACTCAAGGGTTCTACGACCTGGCAGCGTGAAAGGAGCAAAAGGCGGCATCACCTGATTTGCATTGGCAGTGCAAGATTAAAATACATGGAGATAGATCGAAAAGAACGAAACCGAGAGAGTGTAAATGGCGATACAATCACGGCGATGTTAAGAGCTAAAAGGTCCAGCGGAGATGCGATAAGGCCAGAGCAAGAAAACACAAACAAAAAAGCCGAGTCTCGTTTGAAAGCATGCACTACTCAGCGGAAAGGCTCAACGCGGGTGCGTCAAATGTCACGCATCAAAAGCGGTGAATCCACACCGCGAAGTGTTTCGTGCGCTGCATCATGCTTCTCTATGCATGTGTGCCGGCGTTGTGTATGGTACAGTGAGGTGGGTGGGGAACAGTTAATACTCCATGGAGTGGGTTCTATCGCTGCTAACACCCCGCATTGTTGATGCGTACATAGTTAAATTTGGGAAGATACTGCGCACGCTTACGACAACGACGATGACAACAACAACAACAACAACAACAACAACAACAACAACAACAACAACAACAACAACAACAACAACAACAACAACAACAACAACAATAGTAATAATAATAATAATATATAATGATTATGATGGTGATGATGACGACGACGACGATGATGTCTTGTTTTTTACGGCCTAAAGAAGTCATGATATGAATTTAATTCATGTACGCCGACATGAAGTGCTTCGAAAATTTCGATCCTCCGGTGTTCTTGACGTGCCTTTAGATGGCACATTACGCAGTCTTATAGAATTTTGGCTCCGTGGAAATGCTACGGCCACTGCCGTGATCGAACCCGCGGCCTTCGAGCGAGCAGCGTAACCACCACGCCACCGCTGCGCACACGCTCCTTGAAATAAATTGAAAAGAGATCGAAAGTTTGTATTGCTACACAGGCAAAAAGCATGCATAAACAGCGAGCATGGTGGGACAACAGTGGTGTATAGGCAGCTTGACTGGTCTCACCTCACTGGACAATGACAGCAGCAACATGACAAGAATTGGCATTAATTGTTGCAATGTTAATACAGACATGGACCGAGAAAAGCGATAAAAATTAACAAGAAACACACATTCAAAAAATAAATACATAGTCTAGCAAGGTTAGTATCACCCGTTTCAGACGAAGTCATTTTCAATTGTTTACTCATATATTGTAAACAAGGTAGATGCTCAGAAAAGACGCGGGGCTCGACGCGATGAAAAATTTGAAACGGAAGAGTTGGGGGGGGGGGGGGGTTGATGATGTCGTTGGAGGCAGCGGGGCATCAACGGCCTTGCAGAAAAGAGAAGACCACTTCTGAAAACGTTGGGCTTCTGCGTCACCCGCGCTTTGAAACCTTTCTTAGTCGTACGCCTGGTAGCACGCTAATCTTAATACATACAAATAGGCCTCAGTCAGTATGAACTGCGATCTATGTACATGTGTCGGCCAAATTAAACGTGACAACCTGTCCGCATGTTCGGCGGCTGCTGCATTTGTTTAGGTCACTGGTGAATACTTCACGATCGCTTGGATGTTGAATGCTATATCACCGCGCAAGGGTATGCCTCAGTTTTGAATTTTATGCCACGAGGAGCCCGCTTGGGGCTTTGAAATCTCACTGGTAACCCATAGGTTTCATTTACTGAGTATTTACTGAGTACTGACTATTGCCCGTAAAATACCTGGGCGCCGCACCCTTAGGCTGTTAGGCAGGTGCTTTCTAGTTCCTGTATATTGTTACATGGCGTAATAAAGCCATTAAACATCATGTGCACGAATCTGAGCTTTTTTTTTTTTTGCTACGTGTCTTCCATAATACTGTTCGTTTAGTTGTCATAGATAAAAAAAACACAAAGGTTAGCAGCCCAATATCGTGGCGTTGATACCCATCCATAAAATAGGCTTTAGTGTATTTGGTATAGGTATGTAATCCACGCAGTATTTACCCGAAAGTGATAGCCATCGCACTATATACATTCATCTGGCGAATGGAACATAATCTACATATGAAATCACATGACGCATTCATACCCATACCCTTGCTAAATTACATATATCTGCCAGATATGTTTGTTAAGCGCATTCCCGCACACAAAGGAGTGGCCATTTGTCCGACGAGTGGTGCAGGCATAGAACACCTATTGTTTGATGTTTAGAAAGACGCTTATTCCCGCAAGCCAGAGAGCCGCCCAACGCAGAAATATTACACACTGTTATCCGTATATTGTCGTACGCCGCTAGCCGACCTTCACCATTAGGTCTCGATTTGCCTCTATTTGTTAGGCATAGACAACTGCGCGAAGTGTCGTCGCTGTTTAGACACATTCGCGTCCGATGGAAACAACGCCCTCACATCAAACGTGACTTGTCCGAGGCCACCAACACGTGTGGGTGTCCGGATAACTGTGCCAATACATACATGGAAATGTAAGCGATTAGTTGTGTTTGCCTAGACACAGCACGCCCCTGTTTTTCTGGGCGTCGTTGCATTATCGTAGAAGCCTTGCGAAAGAGCGCAACACTGTACGTTACTTTCCATATCATTGTCGCAATCATTGTTAGAACACATCCTGTTTTTTTTCAATGCTATCAATGATGTTGTATAGCGACTTAGCCATCGCTAAACAACCATACAACATATATAACATATGAAATCAAATCAAACTTCATCCAGAAGCTTGTGCGCTGTGGAACACGAGGGCTCGCGAAAACGTAGATCTACCAACTTGAGAAGCCTCGAGCCACCATTTTACCATTTTAACATGGCATGCAGCGAGAGCGTAGAAGTGCTTATATGGTATTTATCCAGTTTAAAACATCTATATGCTAATGCAATATACCAATAAACAGTTACAAAAACTACTACGCATATAAACAGGTCTCGATTTGGTGAAATTGGCTTTCCTTAATCGCGTAAGAGTCCGCCTGGGTGGATCAGTGGCAATGGGATGCCCAGCTGCTGACCCAAAGGTTGTGAGTTCGATCCCAGCAGCGGAGGTCGCATTTTGATGGAGGCGAAATGGTAAGCGCCCCTTGTACTGTGTGATGTCAGCGCACGTTAAAGAACACCAGATGGTCGAAATTTTCGGAGCCCTCCACTACGGCATCTCTCATAATATCTTCGTATTAGGACGTAAATTGATTGATTTGTGGGGTTTAACGTCCCAAAACCACCATATGATTATGAGAGACGCCGTAGTGGAGGGCTCCGGAAATTTTGACCACCTGGGGTTCTTTAACGTGCACCCAAATCTGAGCACACGGGCCTCGACATTTCCGCCTCCATCGGAAATGCAGCCGCCGCAGCCGGGATTTGAACCCGCGACCTGCGGGTCAGCAGCCGAGTACCTTAGCCACTAGACCACCGCGGCGGGGCGTATTAGGACGTAAAACGCCACCTATTATTATTACTAACCACATAGGAGCTCACCATGACGTCCCGCCCTTACGTGCAAGCACGATACTGAGAAGAAAGCCGAAGCAGCAGCGAGGGGAAAAGGCAAGCGTATGAATTCGTCGTGCCTCACGTGGAGCAGACCGGTGGTGTGGCTCACCCTGTCCTCCACGGACAGGTGCAGCCGGCGTGCTCCGCCGGTGCGTAAGGTCAGTGGCGCCGGCCGCTTAGATAATCCGCCTTGTTCGCGCACCCGTAATTGTGCGCCGCCAGGAGGAGGCAGTGTGGAGTATGCAGTGCGAAGGCAGCAAAGCGCGTTACGAAACACACTCAAGCGCGCGGCGAACGTATAAAGATCGTTATATTTGCCGCTGGCCGAAGGGTACCGACGGCAAGGTCGGTTTCGATCGATTTCCGGATATGCTCTTTCTTTACTAGTAGTTTTCTTTTGTTTTTTTTCTAAGTCACACTGCCAGGCCCTCGCGTTACTACTCCAGTAGGACTTGGATAACAACGTGACAAGGTCAGGTCGGTGCAGACCACCGAAGCAAAGCCTGCGCATATCGCGCTGTGCGGCAGCGATCGGCTCCTACGATTGAATTTTTAACATTTTTTGCCCGAAGCCGGTGACGTGTAGGACCACAAGGCGGATGTAGCTCTCAGAAAGTGGTATCGGACAAATATTCTCGTGCTTGTGTGTAGTTGCTTTTCTTCCTTTCGCACCGAAAGCCTGATAATCTTCTTTTTTATTAAGTTCATTGCTTGCTTAATTTAAAGAGATGCTTAGCCCGGATTAGATGTGAGCTGGGAACTTGCACAGCAGTCGCGTATTGCATTTAGGCGCGAATACGGATGCCGTTATAGAAATAAAGCTGCTCGTCTTAAGCCGGCCGAGGGGCTTGCTTATGAACTTGTGTGGTTCGAGAACCTTAGAGTTGGCCGTCTGGTCACACGTTAGAAAATACGTTTTCATCGTTTCTTGTGGTATCACGACCCTTATTTCACGTCCCATAAATTTGAAGCGTTCTGCTCTTTCGTACGTTCGTTTTTGTTTCGTTCGTTTAAACGTACAACTTCTTCGCCTGTCTTTTTCAGTTTGATGTACAGATAATGTGTCTAAACCGTTTGGTTTATGCAGATATAGTTGTGGATGTGCCTCCACGCATGTGTACCGAATGTAAGTACCATGCGCAGTTATATTATAATTGTATGCAACAACTGTATGTCGAACGACAACATATATTTTAAACAAGCGTACCTCTCTCTGCTCGGCGTAACGAAAAAAAAAAAAAATTGGCGCCCTCATCTTCCCACGGCGGG
The DNA here is from genome assembly GCF_013339725.1 of Rhipicephalus microplus. Taxonomy (NCBI): domain Eukaryota; kingdom Metazoa; phylum Arthropoda; class Arachnida; order Ixodida; family Ixodidae; genus Rhipicephalus; species Rhipicephalus microplus. Next base: position 94,669,922 of record NC_051169.1, read on the forward strand.
AACTCGAGTAAATGTGTCGCAGAAAAGGGGGGGCGGGGAGGTTATTGCGTGAATGTTGCGTAATTGGTTATGGTTTGGGAATGATTAACTGTTCTTTCGTTTATTATTCTCATTTATCGAATGAAGGAGACGCGTTGCCTTGAACGAGTGGTCGGCCTTGCGAGGCGAGAGATAGTATGGGACTGCTTAATTGTTATTTCGTCTTTATTATTCTTACTTGTTGAATGAAAGAGAAGCGTTGCCTTTAACAAGTGGTGGGACGCTTATGTGCGATTGCGTGCCCAGTGAACGGTTGTGCAGCTAACGGACGCTGCCTGTGTCGACCTTGCGAGGCGAGAGAAAGGGGGGGGGGCGGGAGCAAGCAGTTGGCACGAGACGCGAGCATGCGCAGTGGGGGTGTGGACATCGCCGTCGCATGAATCGTGACATTGTGCGACTAAGAAATGCTCCGCATTAAGAAAAAAAAAGAAGGTGATTGACACCATTTTTTGAGGGATTTGATTGATTGATTGATTGCCCTCGAAATATTTAGTCGGTTCACAGATACTTTAAAACGCAGCTGCATTTTCGACAATTATGTGTTGTTTTCAACAAATTTGTTGGTATTTTATTACCTTTGATTTGGCCATTCGTTATATCTTTCTGTTTATTCCTCCAAAATGTGTAATTGCTTTTTTGTGATATAGCCCCAGTGCATTAATTATTCTACTTGACTATTCGTAAGAGTGATAACAATTGCGACACAGACTGACAACATCCAGCATAATTCCTTGAATATATATATATATATATATATATATATATATATATATATATATATATATATATATATGAATCATTTTGTGTTCATGGAACTGAAGACACGGAAGGCATCAAAGCAGATAATTTTCTACGTTCCCGTATTATAATCATTCAGGTGGTGTAGTTTAAAGATAGATATGCGAGCTATTTACTAATATAGCTAACAGTACGAATAATACTGCACACATTTGCAAATGGTGATGACGTTGGCGAAAAATCACAGCATATCCACGGAGTGAATGATGATGAGTGAGGCGAAGTGTCTGTCCGTCTGTGCGTGCATGTGTCCACCCGTCCGTGCATGTGTCTCTCCGTTCATGCGTGTGTTCGTTTCCATTCATCCGTGCGTGCGTCTGTTCATGCGTCTGTGCATGCATCCATGCGTCCGTCCGTGTGTCCGTCGGCCTGTTTGTCTTTTCGTCTGACTGGGGACGAGCACGAGCCGCAGAGGCCCTCCACTCCCCTTCTTCCATGCCCCACCAACGAGACTACGAGCACGAGCCGCCGCTCTGCTTCGTCCACGCCCCACCAATGATCCGCCACGTACGGTGACAATCCAGGAGACTGCATGAGGGAGGCACTCCTTCCTCGCGCACCCAGCCACAACCCGCGCAGCACCCAATCGGATGGATGGATGGATGGATGGATATTGCTGTACCCTTTAGATCGGGCGGTGGCTAGCGCCACCAAGCCGTAATACCTAATGAACCAAAAACTATATTTATTTTTTTTCCTTAAAAAGTGAGTTTGACGATTCGTACTTTGCAGTGAAGAGTTTAATTTTCACTCGTGCCTTGACTTTAGCCACCAATCAGATAACCTCCTTCTAGTTAAGTCTACCCGCTTAAAGTTTATTTTGCCCTCCCGGTCCCTAAACCCCAGTGCTTTGAAAAACTCTGCGCCATCATCCTGAACTATAGGGTGAAGCCCTTTACAGAACATTATCAAGTGTTCGGCAGTTTCTTCTTCCTCTCCACACTCACTGCATACTGTGTCTACCCCTTCGTATTTGGCCCGATATGTCTTGGTTCGCAGTACTCCCGTCCTGGCCTCAAACAGTAGAGAACTACCCCGAGTATTATCATAGATCCTTTCCTTGGCAATTTCCTGCTTAAAAGTTCGATAGATCTCTAGTGCGGACTTCTTAATCATGCCCATTCTCCACATGTCAGTCTCCGTTTCCTTCACTTTCTTCTTAACCGATAGTTCTTTTTGGTTTGGCCACCTGCTGTTTTCTAAGTATTTACCAGTCAACTTCCTGGTTCGCTTCCTCCATTTTGTATCCACATTCTTCATGTACAAGTAGCTGAAAATCTTCCTAGCCCAACGCTCTTCCCCCATTTCTCTCAATCGCTTCTCAAATTTTAGTAGTCGGAGAGTAGTGGTACAGCGCCATCTGGAACATCCTCACTCAACTGTATTTGGTATGTAGTTCTATAAGGCAGCGCCGTCTATTATACGGTTCGGGAGATACTGCCTTTTTTTTTTTCTCTCGTTTATTCTTCTCTCGGTTACGCCTGACGCAGGACAAGGTTAGACAAAGAGGAGCTTCGCCCCTAAAAGGGAACTGTTATAGCAAACTTCACGTAGTTGTACGTTGCGCTATGGAAGGCGAGAATTCGAATAAAGTACAGTACAATAAACAGAAGTAAAGCCGATCGCTTATCACAAGAAAGCTTGAAATGTATCTTGTGCAATACGAATATGCCATTTCTTGGAAGACGTCGTCCTTATGTCATTATAGACCTGGAAGTATATTAGTTTTTATCTAGTTAGTATTAGTTACCAAAACGGCCGTATACATTGCATGTACAATATTAACGGTTAATAGCAAGGGGCCTGCAGCTAAGCTTGCGCTCCATTCGAATAATTACCCACACACTAAGGAGGAGTTAGGTGTAACAATACTAGCCTCCTACAAATAGCTGTATTGCGCCTCAAGTGTTCAGTGTATAAGCCATTATCTCCTTGGGACATCCAAATAAAAAAAAACAAATTGGTCGATTCGAACGATCGTGAGACATTACGGAGCCAAAGGAGCCCAGCGCAGTGCAATGTAAAGCAGAATGTTACGCACTTTTGTCCGCACCCTCGTAAAGCTGCGCATATCTGGCCACAATTACCTCTGCTTTTCGGGGAAATACTCCGCCTACATGATCCCCTTCTAAATCGCAAATTGCAGGTCCAGCGCTCAGCATGGCCGCGTCCGATGCGGGCGGCCTTGCTCTTCTAGGGGTGACTGCTGTCTTCTCTGAAGCCTGAAACAGAAAAGGACAAAAAGTAATTGAGGGCTTTCCGTGGCGCCTTCTCTCAATTTATTTCTAAAGGTCGCTCAAGGAATCCTGTGTCTGTTTCTTTGCTGCGTGTTACACAAACTGGCCTTGTCGTTCCAGAGCAGTGTGGCAGCTCGACACAGCAGCGGTCGTTCCGAAGGGTAAAATGCGGTTTGAGTCATGAGCCTTGTCACGTCGTGCTTTCTTCATTGCATTTGTAATGAAAGTTTTGCCTTGCCTTTGTGCACAGTGTACTGTTTTTTTTTTTTTGCTTCGAGCTATGTGGCCTTTTTGTTATGCTTTGGTCTAAAATAAATTCAATAGATTTACGTGTCGAAAGGGCATGCACCATGGTGAAGCAGGCAAGAATGTATTCCACACCCACATACACAAAAAAGGGAAATCAGAAAAGAATCGACACCCATGTGATGAACTAGGCTGACGACTCCTGGGTAATAATTAAACGTTGTTGTTAATATATCAACATTAGTCGCACATGCGTGAAAGTTGGGAATTATTAGTCGTTCGTCATCTTATGGTCTATCAGACAGGCTTCGCTTAGAAGTGGCGCACCAACTTACACATGCAGTACTCCCGCTGTGGCTGCGGTTATTTATGGAGTGCTTCACGGTCAACGACACGATTCATAATTCCGCTGCCTTTTTTTTTTCGCGGAAATATAATGGTTGCTTCGACTTCTTGGAACGACCGTTTATGAGTTGGCTGCTCGTAATGAAAATTTCTCAGGTGTTGAAACGATGGACAAGGAAAGGCCGCCGTATGGTTTATGAGCTTTTGTTTTTTTGTCCAGCACAACACCGCACGACTCTTCGAACAGCACGCCGTCATCCTACCCTTTTCCGCCAAACATGTGCACATCTTGCTTCCTTCGCTAATAAAACACACACTGAGGCTCCTCCGAAATGGTCGGGAAATTCCTTTTCCTCGGGCGGTGCGGGCAGCAGCTGCGGTAACTAGCCAAACAAACCCCATAAACCAGGACGTTGCCACACAACCCTTTGCCAAGGCGGGCGAGTACGAGTACCCAAAGAACATATCCACCGCGCATTCCTGCACTGGGGCCGGCTATTAGCGGCAGCAAAGCAGGGAGCACAACACCGGGTGCGGCAGGGGGCAGTCGCGCCTCACGGGAAGCGAACCGCGCATGCAGCCACACTCTTCGCCGGTGATAACAACACAAGAGTAAACAGCAGTCGCACCGTCTCACGCGATCACCGCGCTAAACGCGTGTGGCCTCTCAAGGTTGTGAAAATTTGGAAGGCGGGGGGGGGGGGGGGGGTTCAGTGAATGATGGCTGGTCACCCTACCGCCATCAATGGTTCAACATCACGGTGGGCCTCTCGTCGCATTGTGTAAAGCAGACCCTCACGGGAAGCAGGACGAACGGAGCGTCCTGCTTCCCGTCAAAGAACGTCAGAGGTGAAAGAACGTCAGAGTTCGGCTTGGTGGGTGGACTGCTTCTGCATGTGTGCTTCTGCATCCCCACACCGTTCGGTCAGGAGCGTGCGTGCCACCTGCCGCCCTTTTGGTGGATGATCTGGGATACACGAGGTGTTCAAGATTGGGGCAGAAGGACGAGTAGATTGACGCGGGGATATCCCTTTGTCACCGCAGCGAGGCCTCCATTGTTTTCGCGTTGTCGATCTTGCTTCTCTGTAGACACGCGAGTACGATCAAGAGCTTCCAGTCTTTGACGAAAGAGCGAGAAATTAGACGCGTAATTTTCACGCACCACCTTCATTACTATAATATTTTTTTTCCTCCTGTTACAGTCGCCTCGATTATTGTAATGGTTCGTAATCGGGCATGTTCACACGAACGTGTGCGTGCCTCCGAACACTGTTAATTTTATATATTAGCAAACACACGGGTACTCGCTAGCTCATTGCGCTGTCTTTGTCGCTTTGTTGCTCACGCGCTGTCTTTCCACAACCGGGATTACCTCCGTGTACTCCCGGCCATTCATCAGCGAGCGGTGACAGCAGCGCAGTTCCGGCACGGAGACGACACGCGGTATTATTGCTGGCCGGATTGTGTTGGTACGCGGAAGAACGCCGCCGAGCTTGCGTCCATAGCTAAGTAAAGAGCGAGACGCTGCCTCTACTAAGTCACGCATTTAACGCCGTGTACTTAGGCGAGAAATATGTTTGTGCTGCTGCCGAAAAAGGTTGGGCAAGATTGCGAAAGCGCTTGCTGTACAGATGATGGAAGCTGCAATATGTCACCCACGAAAGCCGCTCTTTCGAATAAAGAAAAGGAAATGGCTTTTCGGGCTTGGCAAGGGAAAGAAAGCATAGCAATGAGTTTAGATGCGGGTCGTTGAGTTTCTTTGAAGACCCCCTTTTAGTAACAAGACAAAATACGGACGTGCCGCGTGCGGTTGTGGCAGCGAAAGCATACTTGTGTGTCACAAGTCTCTATATCTTTGTAAGAGGGTCTTTACTTGAAGAAACAAGGGCCTGTACTTGCGGAACTGTGTTACGCCAAACGCTTAGTAAGATGATTTCTAAGCCAGTCACAGTGCACGAAATACAATGAGTAAAACTGGCTGACCAATGGGAAGACGCACTTACAAAAGCATTTTTCTGACTTCTGCCCTAGATTGCGCTTCAGTGCATGTCTCCTTTTTCTTGTGGTAATAATATTGTAATATGTACTAAATTACATACATTGTAATTTGTAATATTGACTCAGACAGAAACAGTAGAGATTCTTCGGACGCTTGCATTACGTGATAGCATCATGTGGTTTTATGATCAAGCCATTGAACGAATGTCGTCAGAAAAAAAAGGGGGGTGGACGGAACTTATAACGCTTTTAGTTACAGACTCTTATTTACCATTGGTGAGCTAGTTCGTTAATGACACGCCTCAGCACCATCACTGGGTGAAAATATTTCATACGAGCAATACGAAAGTCATTTTTATATAAATAAAAGCTCTTGATATTGTAGCAATGTTTCAAAGAGGTGTCATGGTGTTCAACATGGGCACGACGAGGGGCTGTGCGTTTCGAGACTGTGGACCTCCTGGTTCGTCGCGTTGTCTCGTGCCGCGTTTCCGTAAATGAATGAATAAATGAATGAATCAATGAATAAATGAATGAATGAATGACTGAATAAATGAATGAATGAATTAATTCTATTAACTGTTCCTTCGTATGAGGCTGGGGGAAGAGGAGAGAATTCACCCCTCTCCCATCCCACCCTCCATCGATGATCATGGTAGTTCCTCAAGTGAAAGTAAGTCCTTGGACCCATAGAGTTACACTATCGGGAACTATGTCGCTAATGTCTATAGGAACGGCAACGCACGGCGCTTCAGCGAGCATGGAAAAGATGGGTAGTACACGGATTTGTGTAATCTTCGGACTTGAGGCTCCGTGTGCGTTCGTGTGGCTGGGAGCTGTTGTCTTAAGGAACAGAAATCAGCAAATGTTCTGCGGCTGCGCTTCACCACCTTATTTTCTTTTAGGCTTACCATTTCAAATCGGGTCACCAAGTTCAAAAGGGTTCATTCTTTCCTTCGAAACAAAACTGAAACAGATCAATAAACGAAGCCACAAGTGTGATTGGCCACCCGCAAGTGCAAAGACTAGCCAAAGCCTGCTACTACCCATCATTTTCATGGTCGCTGAATGATCGCAGCGCAAAAGTCCCCTTTAGTTAATTTAGGAAGCTGTATGCTTGGACCCGTAGGGCATCTTCGGCTTGACGGATGGTCAAAAGCTGGTTGGTTAGCTCGTCACTGGTGAGTGCCACCTCCCAGCATCAGCGAAGCTGGCGCAGCCAATCCGTAGCACTGATCCTAACGTGCTTTCGTGCAGCCATAACTAGATTGAAGTATCCGGGCTGCCTGGCACAGGATGTGGCCATGCGCGAAGCCACGGACGGCAGCTTGCGAGTCGTTGATCACGACAGCAGCTTCCGGAAACGCGAAAGAAATATTTTAGGAGCTTGCTCCTTCTTCTGTTGGGTTGTCTCTCGTCGTTGCGCCGGTGTGTACGCAAGAGCTCATTGATCCCGCGAGAGGCGCAGCTGTGCTCTTCATTTTAAGAGCGCTCACTAGATGGCGCGCCGCCGCTCAGACGACGCTCGCTTGCCAGAGAGCCGCAGTCGAGGTTCCATACTGGCTCCACGCAGCGGGCGAGGACCACGATCACTGCGCGTCGCTATGAGCTGCGAGCAACGAAGAGGCGCACGTTCGAAGTGGTGGTGGTGGAAGTGGTGTGAACGCCATGGTCAACGCCGCTCCAGGCGTCGCGCGTAGCAACTTCTTGAGTACCGACAATGGCGTGTCTGCCGACAGCCCAATGTGTGTTCTACACAGACGACGAGTCGCGCGCTGTGCATATAACTGGTACGGCCCACCGTAAAATGGTGACAAGGCGACGGATGCGTAGAGGAATGACTGTCCAAGACAGCGGATATTATCATGCTTGTGGGCTGGCATCATGCAGGGCGTGTGGCATGGCTCTTCAAAAAAAAAAAAGAAGAAAACATTGCGTATATAACGTGTATATACAATCAGACCACAACAACTCCCGTGTCACGTCTTTATATGAAGATGATTGAACATATGTGCAGAAGATTTATGGTTCACCGGAGTTAACCTATCGAGCAAGCTTCATGATTTTCTTCGTGGATATTCGGGAATTTTATAAGTGACGTTATGCTTTCATACAGAAAACAAACTTTAAACAAAATGCCATAACGTGCAACGTGAAACCGCAGAAAGCTATAGCTTGATGACAAGAAAACTTGCTAATTATTACGGACCGTGACGACGCCTAAAGCGGAGGCTGTACATATCATCAGACGTCACTTTCGCGCCCACAAGATTGCCACGCCCGTAATATATATCGACAGCCTGACTTGGACGTCCATGTACAATCATTTTGCATAGGATGTTATGCAATATTAGGCACGCGTTTTCTTGTGGGCGTTGTCAATTTTCTGTCGACGATCTTCATTGCCTGAGCTTGCATGACACGCGGGCAAATATCCAACTGCAGCGTAACAGACGAGAAAAAAAAAAAAGACGCTTTCTCTTCGCAGAGTGCCCTTATCTGCAAAACTTGTAGATGGTCAACCCGTATAAGTGTTCCCTGGTTCTCGCACACTCAACTTGACTGCGCCATCTCTTGTGCAATGCGTCCGTCGAAGCTAATTAGAGTTTGGTTCGCATCAAACTTCGGTGCCCGTGGCTGATGTTCCCGGCGTAGCGCGTGGGCAGGTGGTCTCCGGCTTTTCTCGGATGCCTGCATTTTCTCGGAAGACTTGCTTAAAGGGCACCTGTCGAATGCCATGTCTCTAGGTGGAAACAAGACAATGTATACCAAGCAGAGGATGTACGGGAGAAACCCGACCATGTCGTGTTACTGCTCATTACCTGCTTATTACTTAGGGATAGCCAATTGTGACGTCGCGTGGCTTCCATTAGCTGCCCGTGTAAAAGAGCTGGCATGAAGAGGGCAGAAGAGGAACACATGTGACAGCATTTGCAAGACTGTCATGCATTCCTCCCCCCCCCCCCCCTAATGCTACAGCGTTCACATTTCTCGTGACATATGGCAAGCTTCAACGCACGTACTGAATAATTATGGCCCAGAATGTTGCCGTGTATATCACTAACGTGCGCTGGCACGTAGGAACACGGAGGCGTATTTCATCGGCATTCAAGGACAAATTACATCCGAGTGTATACTCGAGCGTTAAGCCATCAAAATTAAGCAACGCAGCCTGCATAGGAGCTCAAAAGTATTTGCGTGGTGAGGCCGACGGAGTGCGCAAAACGCGGCAACGTGCACCCGTAATAGGGTAAACTATAGAGCGATATTGGGTTATGATAAACGTTAAGGAACATCTCAATATGACGAAAGTATTGCTACGATAGTAATGAATCGCTTGCGATGAATTACATTTAATTGAGTGCTACAGATTCACATATTTCCCGAGGGCATGCAAAAAAATGCGCAGCACACATGTTCGTTGCAATAGGTAAGTATCTGATCGCATTCGTAGGAATACATCTACACGTACTTTTTTTTTTCTCCAGATTCCGTCTGCTTTCGGCAGTAAAACACGACACTCCACAAAGAGTAGGCCTATGAAAGCACAAAACTGTCAGGTTCGCCACTATTATTAACTTTAACACAATGCCTCATTCCCACGGCTGGTGAAAAAAACAACAACCCCGATGTTGAGTAAACTAATTGACATTGAGCTGCCGGAAAGAATCGATGACTGTCAGCCATACTGCAGTGTACTTTTACGGAACTGATGTCGCTTCAACCGTTATTGTGGGGTATTCCGTCTTCGTTTGCTAAGTGCTCGAAATGGCATACAGCGCGAGTGACTAGCCGAGGTTGTCAAACGCGACTCCTTTTCATTAGTTTCCCTGTCATCCGCTCGCTTCGCCATGTTGCAGACAACTACACATTTCCGACATCACGTCATTTTAAAATGAGCAAAGAGAAAAGCTTGTTAGTTTAAGCTGAATTGCCACGGGTGTGGCCCATCTTCTCTCTGTTTTGTTTTTTACCAGCACTCTAGCACTTATGGATGCAATCACCGTGTGCCATGACAAACATAAACGGTACAGAGTTGAATGTACAAATTGGACAGATGTCTGTCAGGTTGGGTAGGTAAAGTGGGAAAACTAGACGCCGCTGCAATGTCGCCAAAGTCCCACCTGAGCAAGGAAACAAGTCGGTTCAGAAACACCCGTTTCTTACGTGTTTTCCCGTGCTTTACTTTGGTAGGAGTTAAGACAGCTTTTCGAGTTTTCCCGTAATAAAGGGTGTTCCGAGAAAAATAATTTTTTTGGTTTTACATCCTCCGCAATCACGGTACGATTCTGATAGAAGTTGTAGTGGACGGACTCCGGAAATTGTGACCACGTGGGGTTCTCATAGGGAGAAAGAAACGCGAGGAAAGTAAGAAAGATTAACGAGGCATACCTGAATAGTACTATTAGCTCATGGTCTGCTATAGCAGGACAAATATGAAAGTGTTTTGCAGCATTGTTGGCACTGTACTGATCACGCTTCTACTAGGTAAACGATGGAAGAAAAAATGGAGCACCAAAAAGAGTCACGTCATAGATAGATAGATAGATAGATAGATAGATAGATAGATAGATAGATAGATAGATAGATAGATAGATAGATAGATAGATAGATAGATAGATAGATAGATAGATAGATAGATAGATAGATAGATAGATAGATAGATAGATAGATAGATAGATAGATAGATAGATAGATAGATAGATAGATAGATAGATAGATAGATAGATAGATGAGGGAACGTTGGACAACCCAGGGGCTGTAGATTCTCATTAGTATGAGCAAAGAAAGAGGGTTAGCTACAGGACGGCAGCTGTGCTGCAGAAATCATAACGCGAAAAAAGAAAAAAAAATCATGACCGGCCAAGGTGAAGACATGACAAGCGCCCACGTGTTTCCCGGAGAAATATGCTCTCCGAAGCTGTGCTTTCCGAAGAATGATGAACACACAGGTCGCCCATTCTTTTTCCTCGTTGGTGTCTCAGATGAAGACACCTCAACCGCACTGCTACGGAAGAAGTGGAGTTAAAGAGGGTCAGCGTGTCAGTGGAAAACTGTACAAGGACACGCGTTTAGTTACCCTACACTAGGTAAGTCGAAATGACATGAAAAACTTGTACATCATAGACAGAAATTATAGAAGAGAGCGTGGGAGCGAGCCCCAAAGCATAACTTATTCTCCAGCTGACTTTTACAATGGCATGACGATCTGCTGTTACAGGAATTCTTCGCAACCGATCCTCCAGGAGTAGTTTTCCAAGTGCAAGACAATGTATGACAAACTCGTTAAGTTAAACTGCGGTCAATTAAGTGCAATGCATTTGCAGCTGTCATAAGACTGGACAGTGGGCATCGCAAGTCGTAGTGCAGAATTTAGTGTCATACTACACGAGAACTATCCGCAGTCACGCTTCGTTGGGCACGGAGCCTTGTGTAATTAGCAAGTCTTATTGCGTAGCCATTGGAACACTGAAGCCGGTGATAACAATCGACCTCGGGCATAAAAGCGAGAACACGGATATTGCCTCGGACATTTGTGCACTGCGAACTGATATCTGATTTTGTTTTACTATGTGCACTCATTAGCGCAAGATCAGCCAGATTGCGGCTCCCGATGCTCAGTTCTGCCGCCGTATATCCACAGGTCGTTTGCGAAGGCCTCGTACCCTTCTTAAACGATCACAGCGCTTCAGTGATCATAGGAGGGCATTGTCAAGTGCATCCACTTCTTCAAACGTGCAGTTTCCTGCAATAGAACGGAAGCTTTCGGGCTTCCGAGGCGGTTACGATTCGTCAATAATTACAATAACCTGACATTCACTCTTATTCACTTGTCGTGTGCACACAGCTCTGTCCTCCTCCGCCGCACTCGCTTCTATAGCAGTCGTGTTTTGTCCGTTCTCGTAAGCGAACAACGATGTCGTGCGTGCGTGCAAGAAAAGAAACGACGATAACTGTGCACTAGGCGGGCTACCGCCTCCTTTTCCTTCCGGTGTGTACTCAACTCATGCGGCGCGGAGGACACACAGTTTCGGCTAAGTACTTGGCAGTCGTTCTGCGAAGGCGCGTGGCCGCTGCAGGAAGTCCGCCTTTGTTGTGCAGAATCTCATTTCAACCGGCGGCGGGCCCCTTTCTTCCAATGTATATTATCTTCGCTTTCCTTGTCTTTCACACCGACCCGCATGAAACAAATTTCCTGTTTCTTTCTGATTTTCAAAAAGGGTACCTCTTTCAGCGACGACGGGCCTCTGGTTATACGTCACCGCCACAGGGTCCCATCCTTCGTGAACACACGACCACGTCTGGCATCTTTTTTTTTTACCCGTCTATCTACGTCCACCCGTGGCCCGACCTGCTCCTCCACCCATGCGTGCATCTCCTCCCTTTGCGAGGACCATGCCAATAGCACATCACCGCAATAACTATTCTTTTCTCTTCATACCCGCCATCACGTGTTCCCCTTTTTCTCCTCTATTGCGTCGCTCTCGGACTTCAGTTGTATGTTTGCTTGCTTGGCTGGGTAAGCAGCCAGCGGGGCTCCTACGTGCCGACGGCGACCAAGGACGTTGCCGTTGCCACCCAACGGTGCCGCCGGAAGGCCCCTCGAGGGAGGGCCATGTCTGGCATGGACGAGGGCCGAAACGTTGGGTCGATAGATCCTAGAGCGAGGGCCGGTCGGCCGCATAGCGCGCTGTGCAACCTTGGCGCTGTGGCTGCAGCTGCACCCCCTCCTCCAACCCTTCTCGAACAAAAGGCGTGTAGTAGGTGAGCTAGACATCCACACCTAATTGAACGGCTGCCAGGAATAGCGTTCTGTAGTCTCCCAGCAGTTTCTTGAGTACACGCTTCGAACGAGTGTTGTTGTTGTGAGTGTGCGGATGGAACGGTCTTAGCGCTTGTCACTTTCCTCCAACCATACGTGGGAGTCCCGTTGTCTCTACCCTCCAAGCACACCGAATCTCTCTCTTTCTCCTCGAAGAAGCTCCGCCGTTCAATCGCAATACACACACACGAGGCGGGGACTCATTAGTGCCTTCGACTCGTCATGGCGGAGTTGCGCGTGCCTGTCTGTGTGTAGCTCGGAAACTATTCAACGTCTTCCCGCCTCCTCGCGTGCTGCAGTGCTTGGAAGAATAAAAAGGGTCTGTGCGCCACGCTTAACTAACCGACCGTGCAGGAAAGTCGGCCTTTGTGGTCGTGCCGCCATAGACGGCCAACATCTTCCAGGGGCGTTCCACCTTCGAAAAAAATTGACAGGCTGTTCGTCACCAGCATTTTTTTCTCTCCGTTATTTTCGTTCTATCGCCTCGTGGTAGGTTCGCTCAAGTGGTGCGCCACGCCGATCCGAGTGGGGCACCTCTGGAACCACGCCAGGCGACGGAAACTGCGATTATCAACCCGCTGTTTCGCAACCCCCTCCCCCTTCCTCCTTTTCAGCGAAGAAGACGTTCATGTATGGAGGAGAAGGTGTGCACGCCGAAATAAGCATGCCTAAAAATCAAATGCATCCAAAAAAGGCGGTTCTGTGGCATGGACACGTATTCATTAGCTTGATCTGCAGCTGTCATCAACCAGGTTCTTTGCCGTGTCCTCATAGTACACTTTGACTTGGGCGTCATATGGATGTCAGTGGGGGCACTGATGCGAAAGCTGATTCAGGTGCGCAAGGTTTTCAGCCACTTATCTTCTCTAGATAGATATACCAACGTTGGATGAAGATAATGAGTGAAGGAAAATCAACAAAACTATCCAAGCCACAAGGCAGCTCTCTGTGGCGCATATACTGGGGCAAAGGAGTAAACGAAGTGAATGACAACTTAAAATACTGAAAATGCGATTTCAGTATTGATTGTTCAATGCGGACAGTTCCCACTGAGTTGCACAAAGCTTGGCACAGAGAAGCACGGCCCGTCGCCGCTCCTGCTCCGCATCGACTAACACGTCTATCTTCGCTATTCGCGGATTCTTTCTAAGAATTATGCACTTTCTTCAGCTCCCCGTAACACTGTGGAACCGATCAGGCGCAGAAATTTGTTGGTGGGCGTGGCTTAGCTACTGCGAATGCGAGGCTTGGCCAGGTAGTGCCAAGCGTTATAACAAGTTCTTTGTATACCCTAGATTTATTACAGGCCACGCTGTAGTGATGAGGGGTGGTGGCTTGGCCGCATTCCGTAGCAAACATGCATTACAAATATCCAGCGTCCATGGCACATATCCATGGCACATATCTAGGGTCCATGATGATGATTGTGTTCGGGCATGATCTCACATTTGGCTCCGAGTTAGAACAGTTTCAGTTGATAGTTCGGTACGCTTTTCTTCGGCGAGAAACAGTGGGCACAATTGGGCAAGTGAAGACATGAGCTCTCCCTTAGGAGTGAGAAAATGTGACGAAGGGAATACGACGAGAATGCACGACCATCTGATGCGCAGTGTTGGGGTGCTTCCACACACGACGATGCATTCGTCAGTCCTGGCAATGTTATATGTTCAAAGCAATATGCAACGTTTCCTGTATAGCCTTTGCCATGTACAAACATAACATTGATAAAGTGGCAAGCACCATGCTACCCCACATTTCGTGTTGTGCGCTGAGATAAATGACTTGATTTTCGGAGCCAAGTAGCAGCGCATATTGAGTGGTGAGCGTCACCGCAATGATCACCGTTAGTACGAAATATAGCGGTTAATTGCCTAGGGAACAAAATTATTCAAGCTTAATTGCACAAAGAGTCAGAAACAGAAACACATAATAGTTGCTCAGAAGTGCGCGAGCAAGAACGCCTGAATGGTGCCAACAGATGGACAAACAGAGCTCCATTGCTCGCGACATGCGTGCTCAAGGTCCAAGAATGCAGATAGCGGTTGTAGCTTAGCGAATACAATAAAGGGACACAAAACAGGATTACGTTGGAGCCGCATTAGTGAACTGCGCTTCGGGAATGGCAAAATGTTCACACACCATGGCCTTGTACAATCCGTAGAAGACGAGAAACACAAGGATGGAGTGGCGACGCGCCAGGTGTCCTGGAGCGCCCAATAGCGATGACGTCATAGAATTCAACAGCAGCTTATTGGATGACTTTACAGCTGTGTGTGTGTGTGTGTGTGTGTGTGTGTGTGTGTGTGTGTGTGTGTGTGTGTGTGTGTGTGTGTGTGTGTGTGTGTGTGTGTGTGTGTGTGTGTGTGTGTGTGTGTGTGTGTGTGTGTGTGTGTGTGTGTGTGTGTGTGTGTGTGTGTGAAATGAGAAATGTAGAGAGGTTAACCAGGAAATATCCGCAGGAATTTCCTGCAATACATGGAGAAAGGTGAGAGACGACGAAAGAGATTAGATAGATAGATAGATAGATAGATAGATAGATAGATAGATAGATAGATAGATAGATAGATAGATAGATAGATAGATAGATAGATAGATAGATAGATAGATAGATAGATAGATAGATAGATAGATAGATAGATAGATAGATAGATAGATAGATAGATAGATAGATAGATAGATAGATAGATATGTTGAACCTAGAAATACGGAGGTGATGGAAGAAACTTGTATTTTGTTGGTTTCCTTTGGGCACACCACACGGGAACAACGTCCTCCCCAAGAGAAAACAAAAGGTATCGAGTATATAGTGATTTCGAGTAAATAGCTACCGAGTAAATATGACCTGCAGCCCAAAACAGCCTGCATACTGGTAGCAACGATTGTCGGGAAGCATTTTTTTTTTAGGAAGTACAAATGCATCGCAACCGTGCACAATGCACTCGTCAGGTAGCCGTGTAAACGGCTCTCCGTCGTCCGTGGGTCATGATTGGCACACCTAACAGCCTTCTTCTAAAACAAGATGAAGTAGCCGAGGTGCTTGCCAAATGGACAACGCCCCTATGACGATTGGGCAATCGCCAGCAAACGCGACCGCCTCTTCCCTGATCGACGCACGCAAGCTGGCGAGGTGTCCGTCGAAGCCTATATGACGTAATAGACTGCCGACAACTTCCCCTTGACCTGTCGCTGTTTGAAAACTCACTCTAGGGAAGGCATTACTCTACTGTTCGAAGAAGCAGGAATCGAATGCCGTACCTGTCATCAGTTGATCGTGGTGCATGAATGATGTAGTCATTTCCCGGAGTCGGCAGCATCCTTTTCCGTTTCGTATGAGCTTGCTCTGATGAAGACATCGCGGGATCCTGCAAATGAAGTATACAGTAAACCATTGAGAATACGTTCGTTTATATATAGCAATCGTCAAACGTAGTACACTTACGAGGTTGATTCTTCCTAACCGAGTACTGACTTATTTCCTCTGCAAGTGCGGAATTAATTTAGGCACCGCCATTTTCGCGTTGTCAGCTCTATGACAATGCGATCTAATCTCGCGTTAACGGAAGGCCATTTCCTCGACGATTACCTTGCGATTCCTGCACATGGGCGTAACCTCAACACCTGCCTGAATCACTTTGCTATTTGTGGTTAAGGACTTCCACGCACGAATGACGCAGCGACACAAATATTTTGCTTTCTGATTTCCCAAGTAAAGCGGCCCAGTGCATTAAAGGCAAGGGGAGAGGCACAGTAAGCTACGAATGAAGTTGTATATTTAATGAAACGCTTGCAGAAGCTTGAAGATATTTCTCGCCACTGAGTGAGGCTGGTTTTGGGCGCGCAAACATCTTTCATGGCAATCGTTCAAGACTTAAAGCGCGTAGCTCAAAACAAGAGATACGCGCGCGAATTATCTAACGCGCGAGTTTCTTAATTCGCGAAGCTAGAAAGCTACGCCTATGAGAAAAAAATAATCATGGCTCGTATATTGCGCACCCCGCTCTCTACTCTGCAACAGCATGATAAACCAGTCGATGCGAGTTATTCGAAAAGTGCGAACTGCGTAGCTTGATTCAGCTTTGCCGAGGAATTTCATTACGTAAGTGTGGTTGTAAAAAGACAGCTGATTCTTTTTGTGATGCTGGGACTTTATCGCGTGAAGCATTTTGAAACCTCAGTAATTCGTGTTCTTCTGCAGGAAACATCTTGCATACGTGTTTCTAACCTGTTTACAGCCTAGTGTGTTGGCACATGGGTCGGTTCTGTCTGCGTGGAGCCTCGAAAGATTTTTGCGATGAACACTTAGTCCGTTTACCTGCCTAAAAATGAGCACATTGAACCATAACGGCAAGCTTCCTCGACAAGAATACATTTGCCTGAATCGAACTTACGACGCGAGAGCTATGGGAGGTGAAACTGTTTGCACCATGGTTCGTTATGGGTGCCCCTAAAACTGTTTATTAAGTTTATTAGGGTTATCTTCATTGTGCCGTACATTTTACAGATAACGCTTCGTTTTACGAACAATCGCAGTTTCGGTGGGAAGTTTGCGGCGAGTCAAAGGTTCGACCGCAATTCGTCATCTCGGATACCACGCTGTACCAAATAGTTGGGGGTCATTGTTTAGGAGGAATGAGATTTAAGAACACGCGCATGTTTTTTTTTTTGGTTACGCACTGTGAACTACGCCACCGACTGTTATTAAGATACCCAAATCATCTTCAAAGTGTCTCTGTGTTGACGTGTGCCCGCAAATGCTTCCTTCACGAGACAGCGTTGCACGACTTTAATCAGAGTCGGGCATTTCCCGATAAGCCGAATTTCCTATTCAATGTCTGAGTTCACCGGCAATATCTCCCCTCTCAGTCGTTAACCTTGTCTGCGTGGCGGTACATTTACGGTGGTCTGGTGGTCGCGACGCTCGATGGTCGGCCCGAATGTCGCAGGATCGAATCCCAGGCGCCGCGGACGCATTTTGCGACAGGATGCTAGAGACCCGTGCCCTTATAGATTTAGGCGTACGTTCAAGAAACCTAGCTGGTCGATTTCTAGAGTCCACCTCTACGACACCTCTCAAAATCATATCGTGGTATTGGCTCATGGTACTCCACAGATTATGTTATATTACTGCATGACGGTAACTGACCGTTCCTGAATTAGGTCATCAAGAAACTGGTACCAAAATTATGGCTTTATGTGTAAACCTCACAAACGACACTCCTTCCCAGAAGTGTCGTAACGTTTCATTCTTAAGGTGTACTCCACTGTCGCCGTCCTTGAACTGTCATCGGAGGTCCGGCTTGGTACCGGATGGTGTGGGCATAGTGGCGGAGAGTGGAGCATGTATACATACGCCAGCCCCCAATCGTGCGACCCGGACGCGTAGGAGTGATTAAACTCGTATCTATCCAGCATGTCCCGCTCAGCGCTACCGCACCTCGCTTCTCATTCTCTCTCTCTTTCCCTCTCACTAAGATATGTCTACAGAAGACGAGTACCCGTACCCTACCTACAGCCTCGCGGCTACTTGCGACACTGGGCGTTAACACTCCTCCCCCCTGACCTATAGTCCACACAGCAAGCAGCGGGCACAATAATTGAGCATCAGTCATGGTTGCGTCACAGCCAGACAGGGCCTAGACAGCGCGATGCAAACGCGCAAGCGTACTTGAATGCTTGTGACTTTCTGGCCACGTGATACACAGCGTCCCTCTGTATAGTTGGCGGGTCTGCGAGCGTGCTATATCCGTACACACTTAACGTAACGTGTGTAGTCACCAGGCTATAGCTCCAGGGTGAGCACTGCCCGTGCTGTCGCACTAATCTTAATCGGCGGGGTAAGGGGGATGAAATCGTTGAAAAAAAAAGAGAATGGGAGGGGGAGAGGTATGCTTCTATGATGCGTTCTTCGCTGGTTGCGGACGCACAAGCACACAATGGGTGAAGATTTATCGGCCCACACTCAGCATCTATGCGGGCAGCCCGCAATTACAGCCGCACAGACGATCGGTAATGGTTTAATAAAAGAGGATGGGTGCGACACGGAGAATAAATAAATTACGCACAGCCGCCGCTCATAGTGCGTCGCGTGCTATAGCAAGTACGGGTATAGGCGCGCGTTTGTGCAACAAGCTCGGCTTCTGCGCACATGCTATGGCATTCCTAGGGAGCCTACATGACCACGGTCGTGTAGGCTCACTATGGGCGTTCCATTTGCGCTGCACCCCCCACATATACGGGGTGTCCCACACAACTTGAGCCAAGAATTAGAAAATGAAAGACACTTCAGTGGCGAATCGAACCAAACGCGTGTACTACTCGCACTAGCCTGTAGGTACTCAGGCTATTTTTTATTTTTCTCTCATATAGTAATATTTTATTATTCTTAACTACCTATTTTTTAATTTGGGCTGGAAACACAAAATATGAACACTGAGATGTAGAGCACTTTCAGAAACCACTGACAAAACTGTTTTCTGTACGATACGTCTAGCTAGGGCTGTTAATTTTTCCGCGTTGTAAAGAAAGCCTATGGCAGCACTATAGCAGTGCGCTCGCGGTCCGTTACACGGCTTCTTTTCACGTTTCGCGGGCTTTCTTTTACAACATGGAAAGAATAACAACGCGAGACGTATTGTACAGGAAACAATTTAGTCGGTGGTTTCTGAAAGTGCTCTACATCTCAGTGTTCATATTTGGGGTTTCGAGGCCATAACTGAAAAAAATTAGGTGATTAAGAATGATTCAATACTTAGTAAGGGAAGAAATAAAAAAAATAGCCTGAGTACCTACAGGCTAGTGCGAGTAGAATGCGTTTGGTTTAATTCGCCTCCTAAGTACCTTTCACTTTCAAATTCTTGGCTCAAGTTATGTGGGGCACCCTGTATGCACACCGATTCGTCCTTCAGCTGTACAAACCAAGAAGAAATAGATGATAGGCGCGCATGGGATTATGATGATACCATCCATTGTACTGAAGTTTCCAGAGCCCAATGTTCGTGCGAGAATGACGAGTTCTTCGGTCTTCGCAACTATGTCGAGTAAGCGACCGCTTGCGTGCGTGCGATTCTTGCGTAAACGTTCACTTCTTCAGCGCCTGCTGTATTCACGATTCACTTCCGAAAGGCCGTAGAACTCATGGACGACAATGGAGGAGTGAAAATTGCAGCGTTTCGCGCCTCTGGAGGCGTGTCTGTAGCCTCGAAATGTGCACCGCGCGCTTTATTGCACGTTTTCTGGTTTCTACCGTGGCACGTGTGTTTGCGTTTCAGCCTGTGCGTTTTGCAACAGAGGCGAGTTACACGTGCCCCTAGGAAAGACATAAAATACACAGAAAAAAAATAAGAGAAGCAGTCTGTGAGTCGAGCTGCGTGGACACAAAGAAGATTGAATTATGTATAGGCTCATAAAGCACGAATATAATGAGCGGCATACGCGAAAGTGTTCGGAGCGTCGGAATTCGCCACGCTGGCAAGCTTATTTACGCCGTACGTGCGGCTTGCATGCAGCGCCCGGCAGTGTGGCGCTGTGTAATTACTCAGCGAGCGATCGCCGCTGCAACGTATAAATCACGCGCTTTCGCGAACTGCCCGATGCCAGGCGATACAGGGAATGTGCTCCTCCCTGGAGATCCCCTCGCACGATTAGGTAGCACTCACCCAAAGGCCACTAATAGATGACCGCAAGTGAACAAAGCATGACCGCGGTTGTGGCCACGAATCTTTCTCGGTTTTTTCGGAATTTCCGAGTAATCCGTACGTGAAGTCTGTGCTTTCTACGTAACATTCAGGGCTAAGTTTAAAGTCAAGGTGAGCTTATGGAAGCAGGATGTGAAGATTGACTGGATCAAGAGGCGATGCTGACTCAGGCAGTAGTGTTAATGACTGGGTGGGTAGGTTTGGCGTACTTGAACTGCTATAACCCGTAGCGAAAAATAAAAAGAAACACAGAAGGACAAAGCACTGTGTCCTTTTAAGTTGGCCGGCTCGGCCGTTTCTTCTTTTTCGTTGTGGGCTGGACCAGTTCAAGTTCAAGAATGAGACCAGTTCATTTTCGACACTCAGACGGGCTGGCTGATGTCTCGATAGGTGGACCTATCTTGAGCCTTGTTATGCTTGACTGGTCAGTTTCATGCGGGTTTGCTGTTGACTTCGCGGCCCGTGTGGGCAGGGGCGGTAAACGTTTCTTCTCGGCGTATCACGTACGGTTATCACCACCTCACGTCTGCAGGGGAAGTTGCAGAGGTAGACCTGCGGCTTGCTTTGTGATCATGAAACCGCCTCAAGACCATCAACAGCTGCAGCTCCATCTCCCCTGAAAGTGACGAAGTGCTTAATTTTCTTTTCTTAATTGGCCTCATGAACCCTCCGCTTCGCACATAGTTTTTGTTTTGTTTTTGCGTTCAAACCTTGTGGCAACACCGACAATGACATATGACTAGCTTTTGACTGCGCCACGCCAGGTCGTGTTCTTCAATTTTTCATTAATCTGTACTGTATTCTTTGAGATGACTCGAGAGACAATAAGTACCTCAACTATTTATCCTATTCGTGAGTTACTTCTGAGTTCAGCATGCTCTCAAGGTCATTCGCCGTCTGGTGCAAGCTTTAAAAGAAAAAAAGCGTCAACAAAAGCAAAACAGGCTGCTGTAACAAAGGCGTCACCACAGTAAGCCTAAGTAATCTACATGCGGTTTCCACGGGTGTAACTGAACCCGCTTGTGACGGTGATCGAAGTGCGCTGCTGAGAGTACCAGAAAAAGGCGTTGGCGTTTTTTTTTTCTTTTGCAGCACATTAGTACACTGCGGCTCGCCTTAAAACATATTCATGAGTACTTGGAGGACATGATAAATTCGTTAGAGCGTTGGCCACTGCGACCTTGGAATGCTGGATAATGAGACATGCCCGATGAGAGAGTTGTGCCGTGAAACCTTGCCTGCCGCCACCACATGTATGCTGTGTGCACATTTAGGTGTGTGTGTGTGTGTGTGTGTGTGTGTGTGTGTGTGTGTGTGTGTGTGTGTGTGTGTGTGCGTGTGCGTTTGCGTGTGTGTTTGCGTGTGCGTGTGCGTTTGCGTGTGCGTGCGTGTGCGTGCGTGTGCGTGCGTGCGTGTGCGTGCGTGCGTGTTTGTGTGTGTGTGTGTGTGTGTGTGTTTCGAGTGCGCTGTTCATTGCAACGTTATATTTTATCGTGTTTGAGTTTGCAACATATTCTTATTCCCTTTTTCATAAATTGTTCATTTCTGTTTCTGGTAATCTTCTTTGTTGTTGTTGCGCGGCGGAATTTACAGTAATGGGGTAGCCGAGGTAATATGTATAATATAAGCCTCAATTTCTCCCCAACAAGTCAGTTAAAATAGAAGAGAACAGAACAACGCTGTTAACGTAATCTTCAAGTGCCCTTGGCAACAAACGTAACTATGGTGATGATAATTTTGACTCAAAATACACTGACATCAACACATCCACGGGACTTAGATAAAGTTCGAACGTATTTCGCAACTCTATTACAAAGATGAATTATAAATATACGCTAATATATCATTTCGTGGACACACTTCTTTCTACTTGCTTTTCTTCGTAGCGTCCTTCTTGTCAATTAATACCAACGTCATACAATGTATCTTCATTACTTTCATCAAATAACTGCAATTGAAAAGCAAGCACTGCCTTATACAGTCTCCTGACCAACCTTGTTATAACGCCCGGTGATGTCGCAAGTTCCACACAAAATCAACGCCTAATAATCTCCCCCCCCATACGTTGCTAAGTTAATGTTATTGCATCGGGAAACATTTGTTAGAATTGGGCTGCGGGAAGCGCCTGGCCTTTCTTTGCGATCTGCGCTTATTCTCAGCGCTTAATTCTATGCTGGCTGTATAAAAAAATAGCTCCAGTTTTAGTTATGTAGCGTTATCTATTGGAGCACGGTCCCGCATTTCTTGATATTAAAAGACGTTGCTGAAGTAAATGGTCCTAGAAGTTGCGAGAAAAAGTGGAAGGTAGCTCTACATTTGTGCGCAAGCCTGAATTCCGCAACAGATTAGGCTGAATCGAATTACATTGAAGCGTCTGCCTGGAACATTGTAGATCTTTCTAATGTGAACCAGGTTAAAGGGGTATCATTGTAACAGTAAAAAAGTCACAGAATCTCCTCGAATTGAGAAATGACGAGTAAGCGAAGCTAAGCCCTAAAGTTCATAGTGTCTGCGTTGAAGTAGCTGACCAGTATGAAGAACGGACAGATCGACGGACGGATTCACGGTCACACGGGTGCATAGATGCGACATTGACGGACGGACAGATGGTTGGACGGACGGATGGACGGGTGCACAAATGCACGGATGGATGAACAGACAGATGGGCGGATGCACGCACAGAGTACGGTTGGTTTTTAAACCATACGCGCACCATGTACACTCTTTCAAACCGTAACAAAACAACGGAGGTCAGCGCAGGAAAATGGAAATGGCGGATCATCGGCCAGAGAGTTAGAGAAATAAAGAGAGCAAGGGAGAGGGCAGAGAAAGATGCAAGCGAACGAAAAGCAAGGAGGTTAACCAAAATTGGAAATTCTAGTGTACTACCCTATACTCTGGGGGAAAGATAAAGGGAGGAAGCCAGAGGGATAGAAGAATGGAAACAAAAAAGAGTTGTGCGAGAAAGAGAGGGAGAGGGTTTTTTCGCAAGCACTTTGTGCGTCCAAGGTGGGAGAGCACCTCGTTATTTCATGTAGCAGCGGGCCTTCGCAATATACCACGTGCGAAAAAAACAAAAACGAAAAAGAAACGAGTGAGTACTATGTTCTTACTCTCCTCTCTCTCCTCTCTCTTCTCCTTTATTTAGAAATCTTAAATATAAAGGTTGGGGCCCCTTATTAAAGCTAGCTCAAGACTGTGCAGCACTTACAAATAAATGTAAAGAAGAATACATACGTGGTGTGGAGTGGAGTGGTGCTGCTACCACTACGACTTTTTATTTCATTTTGTTGCATTCTTTATCAACTAGTGAAGCTGTAGTACATGCGGTATTTATTTGTAATAAACTTTTCTTTCTGTACGAAAGAGTGCAAAGTAAACGCAATTTGATTTGATTAGATAAGTGAACGTGGCATGCGCTCACTTTCAACTCAATATTTATGCAGAGAACAGACACAAAATGTAAACTGAGCAAGCCATCGATCCATGTCAGCCGGCGTTCGAAACGAAAGAAAAATGCTCTCACGATTGTTGCCCTGAACTAAATTGTCCGAACTTTCAATCCTGACGTTTTTTATGGAGCTATCGGCTAGCTCCATCTCGCTTCTTATTTATTGAAATAAATGTACAAGACGCGTCACCCTCACCCACGCAGTGCCAATTTGTGAAGATCGTCACCAGACCTGTGCGACTGCCATTTCGAAACTGCTGAAGTGATCTCGTGGCTTTTCACCCGAATCGGCGTACTGCGGAGAGGCGCATTTTCGCTTGTAAACAATATAACTAAATAAACGGAAGAGACTGTCTATAGGAAGAAATTTCTGGAACTTAAGTCGGCAATGGTGTTAAAATTAAACGGGTGTGCTCAAGAGTATACGAAGTACGCTACCATGACGGAGTTCTGCGCTGTCCTTTTATTAGCGCAAAACATACTGCACCGTTGCTTAAATCGCACTATGACTTCGGAAGCTCGTCACGGTTCCTTGACCGGGTTTCAGCTGCTTGGGAGTCAAAGTGAGGAAAAGTGGGTATCCCGCTTCACACAGAGAACAGCATGCCCGATGGTCTGTAATGCTATAGCCCCGTCGTAGAAAGCTTGGAAAGTATTTTCTATTTTTTCACTTCGGCTTGGCTTGGACTTGCTAGTATAATGGCGTTTTATTTAAATGAGCGGCAAAACCAAGCTTCGACTAGTTTGCGGCGCAAGCACTCGAGGTGGTCAGCAGCCACACCCACTATTTGCTGGTTATTCGCCATCCTCACTTCAGGGTCGAAGCAGTAGCCACGCTGCTCGCACTGTTCTCTGAAGCGCAGTATTTAAATTTATATGCGATTAGTTTGTGCACACAGTGACCGGCCCTTGGAAAGCCCGTAATACTGATGTCCCTTCAACAGAATTGCTAGGTCGACCTGTCTAAGAAAACATAAAGGAAGAATGGCTGATGCGGATCTGCTTTAAATGCCACCCACATAGGTCTGCAAAATTTTCTCTCTTCCCCGTATCGCCTACCGCTGACTCAGCACACTATTATCAGATATCTGCTCGTACACGCCTGTTACGCTGAGGTGTGCAAAGAAAAGAATTAGTGAACACTGAGCACAAAAAAAAAAGACAGCGCTAACGCGCAGAACCTGAACTGCCACATGACCATGACAGCGGGGGCTCTACCGTTACCTCCTATTTGCACGTGGAAAATCCGAATCCAAGCACCGGTCATCCATCCTGTAGGCCTAACTTGCCTGGCCAAGCGTCGCTTGACAGCCTTCACAATGTCGCAGCTGGTTAACCCCGCGAAATATAGGCCCCGCAGAAAGGACCTTAAACGTGCCCACGATGTGTGCTCGTAAGCAGTTTGATCCGGGTGTGTCCGTCATTGAGCCTGACAATCGTGATTGTTGCATTTCCGCCGAGCAACACTGCCTCCCCCTTGCCCTAGAGTCTGAAGCCCGCTTCCTATTAGTGCGGGTGGAGCCATGTCAATTTATTCGGGCTTTTGTACCGACAACCACGTTCTCTTGTTGGTTCCGACGAGCTCTAATTTATTGCTATAGCTTATAAGGTAGACCGAATAGTTAGGCGCCTCCTAATTTCTCTAATCCGAAATTTTGTTCAATATGTTCTACGACGCGTCCTTCTGAGGCTTATTAAAATCGCCTCACATGCATGCCTCATCAAGTTCAAAAAGTGACAGTCGGTGACGTCTTCACCAGCCGGAAGTGGTAAAAAAAAAGTCATCACCGTTTGGTGACGTCTTCATGACACCATAACCTCTGAAGTCAATGTGACAACACGTGACGTGATGTCACATGATGACGTCGTCACAAGACGTCATCGCTTGGTCAAATGGTGGGCCTATCTGGTGTAGATACAAAACTACAGCCACTTAAAATGCAGAAAGCTTCCGAATCATCTGGTTTTTAGAGAAAGACAGAGAGATAGAGAGGAAAGGCGGGGAGGTCAACCAAGCTTGGCTTGGTTGGCTACCCTACACTTGTGGTGGAAAAAATGGGGAATAATAGAAAGGAAAGAGATAAAAAAGAAGGCGAGTTCAAGAAGCAGTTCAAGACTACCTTAGGTGCTAAAATCTCTCGATAGGGGGGAGGGAGGCGTAGTGGAATCGATAAAATCGAATGAAAGGAATAATAAGAGGATTGCTTTTGCTTTGCAGTTGACTAAGGCGAATAACTAAAGAACTGTCTATATTTTCTGACTTCTTTCTTAATGATATTCGCAAATGTGGACCCATCGTTTCTCGCTGGAGGTGTCATAAATGAAATGCACTTCATTTCGTTTGTGAAAAGCAGCTATGCTGCATTCAGGGGAAGGTGAAGCCCTTAGTTCATGCCCCATAAGTAGCAGCAACTAGCTCGTCGGTCGGCCACGTCACTGAGTCAACATAACAAAGTGCTTTGATTGATTGATTGATTGATTGATTGATTGATTGATTGATTGATATGTGGGGTTCAACGTCCCCAAACCAGCATGTGATATTATGAGAGACGCCGTAGTGGAGGACTCCGGAAAGTTCGACCACCTGGGGATCTTTAACGTGCGCCCAAATCTGAGCACACGGGCCTACAGCATTTCCGCCTCCATCGGAAATGCAGCCGCTGCAGCCGGGATTTCAACCCGCGACCTGCGGGTCAGCAGCCGAGTACCTTAGCCACTAGACCACCGCGGCGGGGCGATTATGGAAATGAAGAAGACAAGCTATTCGCTTCTCCTTCAATATACGTTTTCGAGAACTATTGGCTCCGGGGAAGCTTTCGATGCTCGTTAATTGCAGTTTGTTGGTGGAATTTCGTACAAGTGAGCTGACACTATAAAAATTGCCCATTTGCATGATTTACACACGTTCAAAATTTGCTCTGAAGAATAGCAATAGTATGAAATGCTGTATCTGTATCTAAACACACTTTCATGAATAGTGGCATTACGTGCTGTAACAGTTCGTACTGATTACAAGCTTGACATTGCTAAGCAAAACAGCACGGAAACGTGGGATAACATTATTTTCCGGCCCTGTCATTGTTAAGAAACGCAGAGCGAAAATTTCAGACGCAATGATTTTTATATTATGTATTTGTCACTTCTTCTACAAGAAAAATGGCGTCAGTTTATGATTACGCGTACAGAGCTGTATAGCAAGAGCACTAATATTTTTCTATAGAAAACTGCAACCGAAAAACCATTTACATAGCCTGGAAGCGCCGGAGAACTGGTGTAGTATGATGTATGGTAAAATGTCTTCACACTAACTTTGCTTCCATACATACTGATCTTAAAGTTGTATTTTCGGTTTTTGAAGTTGTATGCATATTATTACTTTTAAGTGAACTTGTACAACATGCTTTAGGCTGATTAAGGCTGAGTGGGTTTTCGTTATGCAGCCTGAGCTTATGCTTTGTGCTACTCCGAATTTTTTGTTTTCATTCCTGCGTCCTTCCATTCACTGTGATTGCATCTGCAAAGAAACACTTGGCGTGCACTTTAGTTACTGCAGATCGTCTGTACATGCAGTCGATGAAATGACTGCATGTACAGACGATCTGACTGCTTTTGTTTCTCTTCTAAACGTCCTTTCACAAGCTGTCAAACTGCAGCGTATATAGACAAACGTTCTTCATTTAGCAGCTATTGCGGTGTTCTCACCGGTGCAGAAAAAAAAAAATGAAGGCTTGCATAAAACGAAAATGCCTAGTCTGAGTTGACCATGAATTGGTGAGCCGTTTATCTCGCCTACATTCATTCGGAACAGCGCAACACCGTTTTTCAAGGCTACGTGTTCATTGCGGCCAATTTACGCGTATGCAAAGCTTAGAAAAAAAAAAAAAACTGGCGCCAAGGCGCGGTCAATGCCAGCCGCAAAAGCTTATCTCAACAGCAGACTTAAGCAAAAACGACCAGTTGTTCAGGTCGCAACAGTGTGATGTCGTCAGCGGATCTCGGCGAAACAGATATTACAGAGTCAGGCTGGACTAAGCGGTGCCACCTGCGGCTTGCCAATGTGCGTAAATAATAGTCTATCGATGACCGAAGTCGCCTTGCTCGCAGTCCGGGATTCACACTGGCACTGTTTTTTTTTTCAT